>BMAU01020945.1:0-185077 GCA_019973935.1 Trichonephila clavipes
TTTATTTTAACCCTCTAACTGGATACCTTCCTCCTGAAAAGTTATTCCGAAAGCGTTTAACTCTTATTTTGCGATTCCCTTCAAAAATGCAACAGACTTCTTTCCTTTCCCCCTTTTAGAACTTGGGAGGTCGAACGGGGACAATTTTACGACCCAGTTCGGTCCCTTTGTAAAGTAAGAACCAAGAGATCAATCGTTTACAGCTAGCTGTTAAGTGTCCTTGGGCAATTTTCTTTGAAAGCGTAGTGGAATTCGGTGTTTCTTTCTCCTATATGTTCAGTCACAGTAAAATTAAAACGAAATGAAAGGTAAAAAAAAGAGGAAAAAATGAAATAAACAGTATGTTAGAAGTTGAAAAAAATTATTATATTTTCTTCAAAGAAAATTTATTTTTCTGTCATTTTTTAAAAATTAAAAAATATATATATATATATATTTTTGGTATTGCGATTTGAACCAGAAAAAAGCATCCTGTATTCATTTTTGAATATGAGAGTAAAAAAACGCGCACACTTTTCTGTTTTTTATAAGAGTAATGAGGTAAAAAGAGCAAAGGCCCTATCTCATTTTTAAACAATAACACAATAAATATTACATACGATGATTATATTTATGAAATAAAACCGATCTTTCTCTATTCAGTTATATTTTTAATTTAAAATAGCATAAAAAAGGATTTCAATACATTTTAATTTATTTTAATTAAAATCATATAAAAGATATTTTTATGTTAACTGAATATTTTTCGGAAAAAAATGAATTTTTCCTTCCTAGTGTTCTCTTTTTCGAACTTCTTGTATTAAATAAAAATTCCTTTTCTACATCGGCATTTGTGATGAACATAACACACATTCAGTCAATAATTTTTAATTTTAATGGGGATATACTTCTTCAAATGCGCATGACAGTACTTCTAACCATTTTCTACTCAAGTTAAATTTCTTATCTTTCTGTTTCTTTTATTAGAAGGAAAAATGTCACACATCGATAACTACATTTTCACACAATTCAGTAATTACAAATTCTATTGTGAGAAAAGTTCTCCCTAATTAATTTTGTCTTTCAAAACAGTACACTTAAAACAATTTTGTTCAGTGAAGTTAACCGACAGTTCCACAATGTATTCATACCAAATTTTAAAAACAAATTTAACACTTGAAAATGTATCCTGTATTAAATTTTTCAGTATACACAAATATTTCCTGCTGTAGGGAAGATATAGTATGAGATGTGGTGTGCGGTTGTGAAAGAATGTTTTCGTACGAGTAGACTATTTTTGAAAATTTAAATATCACTGAAGCTGATCATATAACTGTAAATGAGCCTTACTTTAGTGTGTGCTGGTATCAAAGTAAAACACTTTACAATATTAAACAGCCTATGGGTTTATACTCAACATCAAACTATTCGCAAAATGGCTTACAACTTCTATTCAAATTGTAAAGAAACTGAAATATAAATATATCTTACTGCAGTCAAAAATATTCATAATATGTAAAAATATCCTATTCCTCCACTTATTTCAGTACATTTTAAAAACTGTAGCTGAATGCAATTTTTTATATTTATAAACGAGGCATAAAAGCTCACACAGTCGTAAAAATGTATTTATCATTTTTAAATACACTTCTATAAAACGTATATGGATTGTAAGATCAATCGTAAAATCTATAAAGCTTTTAGAGGAGCTAAAAACATGTAATTTTGGATTGATAAAATGTTTAATATAATACACAAATATACATGTTATTAAGCAAATACATTTTAAAAATCAAACTTCCTTCTGAAGTAAACGTAATTGAAAGAAAAATGTTTAATTGCAAATGAGTGGAAATACATGTTTATCTAAGGGGTATCCCCAAAGTGAGGTAATCCTCAAACTTAAGACTCAAACTCAGAAGCACAACAATCCATGAAGGCCAGGAACTACTGTGCCCATCGTTATACACGTGAACATTGGACGCTGAGGTGCATGAACAGATGTCCCGATTTGGTGGTCTGTCTGAAGAGAGACCTTCAGTGTTTAAGACCCGAAGCAAGCTTGGTACTCATTTATCGACCCAATGTAGCGGGGATGAAAGGCAGAGTCGACCTTGCGCAGCCCGTTAATAGAACCCCAGACCTGTGGTGTGGAAGCCCTATACACTACCACTCGATCATATTCGGTGAAAAATAAAATTTAATGTTAGAATCTTATATAAATCCCTAATGAATGAGGGAGTCCAAACTTTTTTTTTAATGTAAACTGTTTAGACGGAAATGGTTAATTATGAACATTTCACAAGTTGCATAAATTAAAATTAACCGTTTTAGTTTACATAAATTTTTAAGGGTACAAAAGGTGTATTTCGGCTGCACGAATTAATTTCAAAAGGAATACGGTTACAAAAAAGTAATACAAATCTATCTAAAGTAGCGTTGGTTACCTTCGATATTGTAGAACACAACAATGTATTGGAAGCCAATTCCACAATTCGTTGTTATAAAAATGTATGGAAAATTACAAGATTTATTTTTGCATTTGTAATTTATATATATATATATATATAATTTTTCCTGGGAGCTTTAAAAGCTAGAGCGGCATCCATCAAAACCGCGGTTCTCTCTCTGTTTTTCCAGATCACCCCTGACTAAGCCGGCTCTGCCATAGTAAGTGAAAATGCCGGATTTTGTTTGTCAAGATCATTTTATAGCAGACTGAATTTTTCATGTATTTTAGATGGTCGTTTTATATTTTCTACATCAATATCTTTATGTCTGAATTTAAAATTACATAAAATTCTTGACATTCGCATCAATGACCATGATAATTTTTATTAGTATATGAATGTGTCATCAAACGATTACATGACTAATATTAACACATTATTTTAACCATTTAATTAATATTAAGTATAACATAAAACACACAAATTTTCTAAACTTTAAAATAAATATTTCGAAAACTACTTCAGATATACTCAAAATTTTTTATTCCTACGCTTTAGCTTCTCAGTTTTGCTTCTATGTAAGAATTTATTGTAATTGTATATTCATCAATTTTTTAGTATATTTTTTGCTCTTAGCATGCGGTTTTCAACTGAATTGTATGAAATCTTCGAAATATATTAAAAGATACCAAAGAAGCTATATAATAAAATTTGAAATTTTTATTATACTCAAACAATTGCTAAAACTTATGGTAAATAATTTTTAACTGCGCGATGCATTTTTTTTTCGAAATTTCAAATGGAAATTCTAACATAAAATTTCTAGCTTTATAAGGTCGAGATTTAAAAAATATCCAGATTTTAATTACTTATTCAGTTAGCCTTTAAAAAAGATAAATGTTGAGGTATTTTGTATAAATAGATATTTTTGAACAATATCTAATTCGAACGTTTTTCAATAGCTCGAATTTAAAATTGATTTTAATGTTTATTTATATGCATAAATGTCTACTGTAAATGTTTGAGTATATTTTTGATTACCATTTATTCAAACATTCAAGTTATAAAAAAATGTGGGAAAATCTTCATTCATGTTGTCTTTGATGTAAACTGAAGTTCAAGCACTTAAAATTCAAATATAATTCGGTGTATTTTAACAATATATAACCAGGCACTGTACTTAAACTTCCCTGAACACTTAGGCTTTGATATATAAAAAAAAAACTAATAAATCTTAATTAGTTTTTTTTCGTTATTATTTTTATCAAAGTGTAAGAAAATGTTTCAAATGATTTGATGAAGTTTAAATTTATTCATTTTTAGTGGTTGGAAAATTGAAAAGGTTCCAAATTTTAATGAGTTTGGTGTTTTATTAATTTTTTCGGTATCTTATAATAAAATAATCATGTTTCAAAAACTGAAAGCTTTGATTAAAATAAGAAAAATGAAGCGAAAGAATATACTTAAAAAAAGATAATTTGTCTAACTATATAAAATAGCAGATTACCCTGACACGCCCCAACTTGTTACAGTTTGAAATTAGTATGAAACCAAAAGGGGATTGTAACATATTTTACTTATGCGTTGGGACTTTTGGAAACTTTTAAAATACAAGCTAGCAAACAAACACTTCTTGGGTTCTAAAGAAATTTCTCCCCGATTTTTTACGATTGCCCCAGGGTGAAAACACGGGGTTCCCTGCGAGCCATAAAATTCCTGCTGTGTTGCTTCCTCCGTCCCTCATTATCTTTCAAGATGTTAAACCTAAAAAGGGGGAAAGGATTTCAGAAAAGAGCGGCTAATCCGCTTTTGAAAACGTTACTTGAAGGCAGAAAAATCCGTGCAGTCCATTTTTGAAGCATCTTTACACTGACGGAATTTTCTGTGCTATCCGGTTAGAGGGTTAAATACCAGGTATAGTTATAAGTACCTAGTCTTTTACACATTGTGTACATGTATTAATTTTTATGTGGGTTAAAATATTTTTTGTGAAACCTGTTAAGTGTCTGATTGAATTGAAATTTGTTAAGAGTCAATTTTTTTCGTGGATGTTTTGATAAAAATGATGAATTACAGTAAATTACATAAACCTGGTAACATGCTATATTCCTGACATAATAAATTAATATTAAGTTTCCAAAGGGTACTTTTTTATCTTATGAGAAAAATTGTTTCTATTCCATATCTAATGTATTCTTAACATAAAAAATATTTAATTGCATGGTTAGTGAACATATATTATGTGTATGCATTTAATTGGGGAAAGGTCTTCCCAGTAGTTTGTATTTTATGTAATATCAGAATGATTTGGAATATGTATTTATGTGATTCCATTAATGAAAGTCAACTTATATTAATTGATATTTAGAATTTATGTAATTTGAAATAAAAAAAGAGATAAATGATTTTCAATATTTTATTCAAAACGTTTCTAATGATTGAAAGGCCATCTCACAATTTTTTCCTTGAGATCTTGATTTTAAAAGCTTTCAATTGTTGGGAAAAAATATTCATATCTTGCTATATATACAGTTTCTGGTAACAAACTTAAATCAGTAAGTACTTAATTTTTTAAATAAAAATCAAAAAATTTATCGATAATGAGTATGAATATATTTAAATAACATATCCATTATTTTTATTATATTTTTTCACGTGTTTTACACAAATTTTTTTTAATTGATCGTAAAAACTTTGTTTATACAAAAAGATAGTGGAAATTTCATCCATGTATTGCAGCATTGTTACGTGAAAGCAAACTGGATGCAACAGAACAGTAGTCTTCAAATTTTGTCAACCCGCGAAACCCTTAGAACTATGAAATGTTTGGGGGAAAACTCAATCTCACACTTGGAACACGCAATTGTATTTAAAGTACCGTATTTTACTGTATATAATTAACGGATTATATGTTAAAAAAGTTTCAAATTTCGTTGTGCGTATTATACGCCACTGCGGATTATCTGAGTTAAAACATTCTCCATCAGAAAAGCTAACAATAAAGTTTTGAAAGAAATGCCGTTTATGTTTTATAAAATAAATAATACATGGCGCTTTCATGACTCGGATGACGTATATCAGACATAACTAGTTTTTGTCCAATTACATTCAAAAACGAATTCGATTCCTCCGAAGGAAAAAACGGTTACGATTCGCAGGCTCCATTTCCAATTTTCTCTTCTCTAGAGCTATTACGTCCTTGAAAAGTTTTCATCATGTTGAAGCGAAAGCGTTAAGTTACACTGCAAACTTCAAGTTAAAAGTTATAGAGAAGGCTCCCGAAGTCGGGAAGCTGCAAGGTTTTCAACGTTGACGAATTGAATATTCGTTTGTGGAGAAAAAGCAAGACCAACTTCGAAAATTGTGATCGACGTTAAAGAGCTGATAGTCGTGGAAAACTTCACTGGCCAGAATTAGAGGAAGAAATAAATAAAAAAATAAATGGAATTTAAAAGAAAGAGACAATGGGAAAAAGCAGTCAAGATCTTAATTTTTTTGCTGTTAACTTACAAAAGAAAAAAAAGTTTTTCCGCGTGTAATGTTTTGTTTAACAACTCAAAACATAGATGGCAGTAGCAAAGAATTTTTTGTTTACTGAGATTATCATAAAAAATGTTATCATAAAAATTTAAAGAGAAGTTTCATAATAATTTTTTTCTGTACAATTTCTTACTTCTATTTTTAATTATATTGTGTATTTTTTATCTTATATGACACTCATTATCGGCAGTTTATGTTTTTGGATTATTAGCCGTAAAAACTGCCGTGGATTATACGCTGCTGTGGATTATACAATGTTTAGTTTTTTTTTACTCGAAAATAAAGCTTTGCGGATAATACGCCGCTGTGAATTATATACACGAAAATGCGGTACATCAAAACGTGTTAGCCGACATTCTTAATAACTAAGTATTGAGAACAAATTGCTTCTCTATACAGCTGTGACGCATACCATAATAGCATATGCTTGCTGAGTAAGGGCATATGCCGCTAAAAGCAATATTAATATTCTAAATACTTTTCAAAATTCTTTAATTCGGATGATCGTTAAAGCTACAAGGTGTATGAGAAATGACAACATTCGAAAGGCTCTTCAAATCCCACATCCAAGATATATCTAAAAGCTAATTTCCTTTTCTTCCGCTTACCAAGGATATTAATATGGTAAATCTTTCTAATTAATATGCTGATATGAATTCTAAAAAGCCAAGAAGAATTCTCGACTATTATAACCCACCTTAACATTTAATTATGGTGCAATATTTCGTTGCACATCTAATTACTAAGTTTTATTTCATTTGTTTTTTCCATTTATTGATTACAGTTCACTGTGTCATGTTTCGAGTCACATAGCAGCCTTTTTATACTAAAATTTGGTAAGTAAACTATTCAAAATGTGCACATAGCAGTTATTAGTTTAACAACGACGAATAAGTTTTATATTATTATCAGGAACGTCTTAAGACATCGTGAGGTCCCGGGTTCCTACAAAAAAATAAGACAGTTAATAGATAGTATGTGAAGATCCCCTTGGATCTCACTTTGAGAACGAGAATGATTTTGAGTCAAATAAGAACCAGTAGCCATTTTAATGAATAACTTTCTTTATTTGGTTATCTTTCCCAAATAGAATCAAAGACTTTTAATAACAAATAATTTAAAATAGATGTATGAGGTTTAAAAGGGACTTTCCTTTAAATTAACTTAAATATTTAATGATCCAATTAATTAACAATTAGAAAATCGATCACGCAGAGATTATCGCAATAAGAGATCCCAGAACTATATTCAATAATATTCCAATTGAACATTTAACTTTAATCTCACTCTTAACCCTCTAACTGGATACCTTCCTCCTGAAAAGTTATTCCGAAAGCGATTAACTCTTATTTTGCGATTCCCTTCAAAAATGCAACAGACTTCTTTCCTTTCCCCCTTTTAGAACTTGGGAGGTCGAACAGGGACAATTTTACGACCCAGTTCGGTCCCTTTGTAAAGTAACAACCAAGAGATCAATCATTTACAGCTAGCTGTTAAGTTGCCTTGGGCAATCTTCTTTGAAAGCGTAGTGGAATTCGGTGTTTCTTTCTCCTATATGTTCAGTCACAGTAAAATTAAAAACGAAATGAAAGGTAAAAAAAACAGGAAGAAATGAAATAAATAGTATGTTAGAAGTTGAAAAAAAATTATATTTTCTTCAAAGAAAATTTATTTTTCTGTCATTTTTCAAAAATTAAAATATATATATATATATATTTGATATTGCGATTTGAACCAGAAAAAAGCATCCTGTATTCATTTTTGAATATGAGAGTAAAAAACGCGCTCACTTTTTCATGTTTTTATAAAAGTAATGAGGTAAAAAGAGCAAAGGCCCTATCTCATTTTTAAACAATAACAATAAATATTACATACGATGATTATATTTATGAAATAAAACCGATCTTTCTCTATTCAGTTATATTTTTAATTTAAAATAGCATAAAAAAGGATTTCAATACTTTTAATTTATTTTAATTAAAATCATATAAAAGATATTTTTATGTTAACTGAATATTTTTCGGAAAAAATTTAAATTTTCCTTCCTAGTGTTCTCTTTTTCGAACTTCTTGTATTAAATAAAAATTCCTTTTCTACATCGGCATTTGTGATGGACATAACGCACATTCAGTCAATTATTTTTAATTTTAATGGGGGATATACTTCTTCAAATGCGCATGACAGTACTTCTAACCATTTTCTACTCAAGTTAAATTTCTTATCTTTCTGTTTCTTTTATTACAAGAAAAAATATCACACATCGATAACTACATTTTCACACAATTCAGTCATTACAAATTCTATTGTGAGAAAAGTTCTCCCTAATTAATTTTGTCTTTCAAAACAGTACACTTAAAACAATTTTGTTCAGTGAAGTTAACCGACAGTTCCACAATGTATTCATACCAAATTTTAAAAACAAGTTTAACACTTGGAAATGTATCCAGTATTAAATTTTTCAGTATACACAAATATTTCCTGCTGTAGGGAAGATATAGTATGAGAGAGATGTGGTGTGCGGTTGTGAAAGAATGTTTTCGTACGTGTAGACTATTTTTGAAAATTTAAATATCACTGAAGCTGATCATATAACTGCAAATGAGCCTTATTTTAATATGTGCTGGTATGAAAATAAAACACTTTACATGATTAAACAGCCTATGGAATTATACTCAATATCAAACAATTCGCAAAATGGCTTACAACTTCTATTAAAATTGTACAGAAACTGAAATATAAATATATCTTACTACAGTCAAAAATATTCATAATATGTAAGTATCCTATTTCTCCACTTATTTCTGTACATTTTAAAAACTGTAGCTGAATGTAATTTTTTATATTTATAAACGAGGCATAACAGCTCACACACTCGTAAAAATGACTTTATCATTTTTAAATATACTACTATAAAACGTATATGGATAGTAAGATCAGTTGTAAAATCCTAAAAGCTTTTAGAGGAGCTAAAAACATGTAATTTTGGATTGATCAAATTTTTAATATAATACACAAATATACATGTTATTAAGCAAATACATTTGAAAAATCAAACTTCCTTCTGAAATAAACGTAATTGAAAGAAAAATGTTTAATTGCAAATGAGTGGAAATACATGTTTATCTAAGGGGTATCCCCAAAGGGAGGTAATCCTCAAACTTAAAACTCAAACTCCAGAGGCCATCATAATTCACGTGACCAATCCAGACCTGTGGTGAAGAAGCCTTCAGTGTTTAGCTTGGTACTCATTTACTACCAATGTAGCGGGGATCATACCTTGCGCTGTCCGTTAATAGAAAAATGGAAAAATACTACTCGATCCTATCCGGTGAAAAATAAAATTTAATGTTAGAATCTTCTATAAATCCCTAATGAATGAGGGAGTCCAAACTTTTTTTTCATGTAAACTGTTTAGACGGAAATGGTTAATTATGAACATTTCACAAGTTGCATAAATTAAAATTAACCGTTATAGTTTACATAAACTTTTAAGGGTGCAAAAGGTGTATTTCGGCTGCACGAATTAATTTTAAAAGGAATACGGTTACGAAAAAGTATTACAAATCTATCTAAAGTAGGGTTGGTTACCTTACATATTGTCAAAAACAACAATGTATTGGAAGCCAATTCCACAATTCGTTGTTATAAAAATGAATGGAACATTACAAGATTTATTTTTGCATTTGTAATTTATATATATATAATTTTTCCTGGGAACTTTAAAAGCTAGAGCGGCATCCATCAAAACCGCGGTTCTCTCTCTGTTTTTCCAGATCGCCCCTGACTAAGCCGGCTCTTCCATAGTAAGTGAAAATGCCGGATTTTGTTTGTCAAGATCATTTTATAGCAGACTGCATTTTTCATGTATTTTAGATGGTCGTTTTATATTTTCTACATCAATATCTTAATGTCTGAATTTAAAATTACATAAAATTCTTGACATTCGCATCAATGACCATTAAATTTTTATTAGTATATGAATGTTTCATCACACGATTACATGACAGTTATTATCATATTATTTTAACCATTTAATTCATATTAAGTATAACATAACGCACACAAATTTTCTGAACTTAAAAATAAATATTTCGAAAACTACTTCAGATATACTCAAAATTTTTCATTCCTACCCTTTAGCTTCTCAGTTTTGCTTCTATGTAAAACTTTATTGTATATTCCTCGGTTTTTTTAGTATATTTTTTGCTCTTAGCATGCATTTTTCAACTGAATTGTATGAAATCTTCAAAATATATTAAAAAATACCAAAGAAGCTATATAATAAAATTTGAAATTTATATTATACTTAAAGAGTTGCTAGAACTTATGGTAAATAATTTTTAACTTTGCGATACCTTTTTTGTTTCGAAATTTCAAATGGAATTTCTAACATAAAGTTTCTAGCTTTATACGGTCGAAATTTCAAAAAATATCGAGATTTTAATTACTTATTCAGTTAGCCTTGAAAAAAAGATAAATGTTGAGGTATTTTGCATAAATAGATATTTTTGAAGAATAATTCGAATGTTTTTGAATAGCTCGAATTTAAAATTGATTTTTATGTTTATTTATATGCATAAATGTCTACTGTAAATGTTTGAGTATATTTTTGATTACCATTTATTCAAACATTCAAGTTATAAAAAATATGTGGGAAAATCTTCATTCATGTTGTCTTTGATGTAATCTGAAGTTCAAGCACTTAAAATTCAAATATAATTCGGTGTACTTTAACAATATATGACTAGGCACTGTACGTAAACTTCCCTGAACACTTGGGCTTTGAAATCTAAAAAAAAATTAATAGATCTTAATTAGTTCTTTTTTGTTATTAATTTTATCAAAGTGTAAGAAAATGTTTCAAATTATTTGAAGTTTAAATTTATTCATTTTTAGTGGTTGGAAAGTTGAAAAGATTTTAAATTTTAAAGTGTTTGGTGTTTTATTATTTTTTTTGGGGGCATCTTATAATGAAATAATCATGTTTAAAAAACTGAAAGCATTGATTAAGATAAAAAAAATGAAGCGAAAGAATATACTTTAAAAAAGATAATTTTTCTAACTATATAAAATAGCAGATTGCCCTGACACGCCCCAACTTGTTACAGTTTCAAATTAATATGAAACCAAAAGGGAATTGTAACATATTTTACTTATGCGTTGGGACTTTACAAAACTCTAAAAAAACGAGGTAACAAATTAACACTTCCTGGTGTCTAAAGAAATTTCCCCTCGATTTTTTACGATTGCCCCAGGATCAAAACACGGGGTTCCCTGCGATCCATAAAACTCCTGCTGTGTTGCTTCCTCCGTCCCTCATTATCTTTCAAGATGTTAAACCTTAAAAGGGGGAAAGGATTTCAGAAAAGAGCGGCTAATCCGCTTTTGAAAACGTTACTTGAAGGCAGAAAAATCAGTGCAGTCCATTTTCGAAGCATGTTTACACTGACGGAATTTTCCGTGCTATCCGGTTAGAGGGTTAATATAAAGCTTTAAGGAGACTTTAATTATAAATCAATATTTACCACACTGCAGCTCAGCTCTTCCTGAGATTTATCCACCTAGAAATCTTCAATAATAAATCTCTAACTTCACTATTATACCTTCCTGCTTCATTCTCTCTCTCCTACTGCTTTTTACTTTACTATTCCGTTTGACTTAAATACTTCATCTAATCTGCATAATAAGGAATCCCTGTCCTCTTTTTGGAGTTGATTGGAAATAGGTAGGGGAATTTAATTTCCCTAAAAAAGACGTCTCAGAAGGTTAGTGATAAAGTTCCGTATAGGTTTGTCACAAGTATAAAGCATACGTTGTCAGAAACTCGTATAAACAATAAGCCGAAACAAATGTGCATGACTTGTAGTCGCACAGATCTGCTGGACTAACGTCTTTTGACTGAATAATGATGATGTATGGTGATGGGCCTAGACCTATACATGGACAACGGTCATCTTATGTAACCAGTTGACATATCCTTCGAAATTCCAAGTTTTTCGAAAAATACAACTGAAAATATTATTTGACCGTTTGAATTCGTGATCTTATTAAGGCTGAGTTGAGAACGAGATGAGGCCGAGCCCATTTGAGTCATGCCTTAAGATTATTATTGTTGATTTTATAATGTTGGCTGTGTTAGAAGAGTAGATGGGGTACATTTTCATTGGGTTACGCTAAAACAAGAACTTATTTGGAATGATGCGCAAAAATCATTCGATCATATTACTCAAAAATTTCCATATAGTTACATATCGAAAATGATTTTTTAATGAGATATCATTATTAAAAAAATGTATTTATAAGGAAAATTTACAGCTTGGTCATCCGCAGAAATAACAATAGAGAACAAAAGGTTAGAAAAATTTTATTTTGAAACAATCTATGTTCCCATACAATATTGTACTAAAAATTGTGGAATACACTCTATCCTTACCAGGAAATATTGCTGCGATTGAATGCGTTTTATCTTTGATAAATAAATCGTGGACATCAGAAAAATCACAATTTAGTGTTGAGATATTGAAATTCATTATTATAATATATTTGAAATCATTATTATAATTCTAGCCATATTATGAACTTGTATAATGCGAATTTTTCTATATAGCGAACTTTTTCTTGGAACCAAGAACATTTCGCGATTTTCTTCGTAAAACAACCTCCAAATAGCGAAGTACATTTTCTATAGAACGAACTTTTCTCTTGCGATTCAATTTTCTTTCTCACTATTTTTAGTATTTCTGTACATTTCAAGTTATAATTCCTTTTAACGCATTTTATGGGGGTGGGAGGTCTTGAATTTTCAATTATTTTTATTAGGTGCCTAACTCATCGAGAAAAATAGAAATCTAGGCGTTTCATGTAATAAATACAACATTTAATCCCCTTCGTTCATTTCACTAGAAACATCTTCGATATCCGCTTTCACCTTTAGAGGAGTTGTCTCGTGCCTTTGAAATAGTCTCCGTTCATTTGTAGAGTTGATCACTCGAACTAGGATTTTTTGTTTCTTGTAGCTATAGAAAATGTCAAAACGTAAATGCTTGAGCATCAAAGAAGAGAAATTAATCCTTCAGGAAATGGATAAAGGCGTCAAGAAACTTTCCTTGTTGTTTTTCTTTCCTTTTGATAGGTAAGATATATAGAAAATAAATATTTTTAATTTACAAACAGGTGTAAATAATTACTTTTTTTAATGTATAGTGTTTATGAACTTAAAATTTTTGTTTTATGTGGTTTATAAAAAAAATTAAAAGGGTGAATCTCTCTATATAACAAACTTTTTTCGGGAATTAGCTACTTCGTTATATAGAGGTCCGACTCAATATGATAAGAAGGATTATTTTTATAATAATGATAATGTATTAAAAGTTAAACGAATAAAAAGAGGAAATGGGAAAAAAAGAACATGTTAACTACCAATAGAGATAGTTTCTAAAATTAAAAATTTATGTAGCTACGTTGAAAAGTCTTTTAATATTAAACAAATTAAATATTTCTTGTTTGATTTGAACAAAGAAGAAATTAGATATATAAAAGTATCGCAAAAAGAATGACTTTCAAGACTACCATGCCTTATATATATAATTAAGGATATTATTAATTTTCTCATTCATAAATTCAATATTGTAGATATAGATTTTGTAAATAGTTCTACTGAGTATTGTGTGTGTACCATACTATTCATGAATAAATCTTAAAATACGATTAATTTTTCAAAAATATTTAAAAAGTTTGCACATTGCCTGCCTATAAATAATGTTTGCACTAAGAAGGCTTTTAAATATAATAAAAATAGGTAGCTCAACTTTTAATTGAAATATATTAATGATCTGCAAAATAATAATATTGTTTGTAATTGTGAAGATTATTCTGATTTTTAAACGCTCATCACAAACATGTTATAACAGGTAATTTAAATCTTGTTAAAGAAAATACTCTCAGAGATATAATGACCAAATGTACTAGTTATAGATTAAAGATTTCTAATAACAACAATGCTATTAAAAAACAAATTTCTAAAAATATAAGTAACTTCATTACAAAATTAGCAATTAAATATAATTTTCCTATTGTAGCTTTTAATGAATTTAAATGCAAAATTTTAAACAAATTACTGAACACTAACTATAAAATTGATAGTGATATAATTTTTAAAAATTTTAAGAAGCAAATCGCTAAACTACAAAAGAACTTTATTATCGTGTATGCTGATAAAGTTCCGGGTAATTATACAATTATTTGCAAGTGGCTTTATGTTAATATGCTAAATAAACAGTTTCAAAATAATTCTGCTTTTAAAAAATCTAAATCAAGCACAAAAGATAAATTTTTAATTGAATCTCTGCTTTTTATAAAAAAAACTAGATTTACATATTTTGGATATTAAATTTTCTCATATTTTCCTAACTCAAAAATATAAAAATAATGTGAAATTTAGAACTGTAACGAATGGTTTTAAAACTTATATTACTTATCAAGGGAAGAAGCTACAAAATATTATTCCAACCACATTGGACAAAATTAAAAATTCTGTTATTAAGAATAGTATGGACATTATTAATTATATGCAAGACAAAACAATTATTTCTATTCATACCTCATTCAAAACTGGGTTGCATAATCTCGGTGGTAAGGCAAATTCCCGTGGGCAAAATTCTCTCCGTGTCAATCATATTCAATTAGTATCGGATAATTTAATCAATTAAATCTGGGAATTAGATTCTGTACCATGTGCCAAATACTTAACTTCTTTAGAAGAGGATTGTGAAGATCATTTCGTAAAGACACATTCTAGGGAAGGAATGAGAATGGCCCCCTTACTGGGCATTAGTAAGGAATATGCCACTAAAAGCAATATTAATATTCTTGATACTTTTGCAAAATTCTTCGATTCAGATGATTGTTAAAGCTACAAGATATCAGAAATAACGACATTCGAAAGGCTCTTAAAAGTTTCAAATCTCACATCCAAGAAAAACCTAAAAACTTTTTTAATTTTCTCCCGCTTACCAACAATATTAATATGTTAAATCTTTCTAATTACAGCGCTGATATGAATTCTAAAAGGCCAAGAATAATTCTCGACTATTATAACCAACCTTAACATTTAATTCCGGTCACTGGCGTTGCTAGTACTGAATGGGCTCTGTATCAAAATTCCTTTGGGGCCCCTTTCAGATATGAGAGCCCCGTTAGTAGGACTGTAGTTACACATGTTGGAGCCCCTGTAGCTTGGGGGCCCCGTATCATTCATACGGCGGTAGCTACGACCTTGATTCCGGTGCAATATTTCGTTGCACATCTAATTACTTAGTTTTATTTCATCCATTTTTTCCATTTAGCTGGACAAGTCCCTCCCCTTTGTATATATAGTATTTTTCTAGACCCCATGTGCATCCAATGAGAGTCGTTTTCTTCACATGCCATGGACCAATGAGAGAGTAGTCTCTTGGGCTCTCTATTATGGACCAAACTTCTACCTCCAAGAACGAACTTTCATAAACAATTGTGGATCAGTCAATCAGAATGCAGAACTAAAAAGCATAATAGTTCCACATCAATATTCAGCCAGATATGGAATTGGGGGCCACAAGCGGCCTGAATGGCCGCATATTTGATCATAATGTTAAATGTACTTTACGAAGGTGAGAACAAACGTCCCGCTTTTGACGGGACAGACCCGATTTTTAACAATTTGTCCCCCTGCGTTTAAAATAAGTCCCGATTTTGGAAAAAATGCTAAAGAATGGCGGAAAAACGTGAAGGGAATATACGGTTTTCGGCTATCACGTGGTTATTTTGCCAGGTTATCGTCATTGTCAAAGCAATTTCTTCCTAGCGTAAAAAGTAGAACTATTCTAGCTGATGGACATAGGATATTTTTTTAGCAACCGTATAATGTTTCGAGTCACATAGTAACCTTATTATACTAAAATTTGATAAGTAAACTAGTCAAAATCTTCAAAAAGTGCACATAGCAGATATTAGTTTGACAACGACGAATGAGTTTTATATTATTATCAGGAACGTCTTAAGACTTCTTGAGGCTATGGGCTCCTACACAAAAGTTAACGCAACATATGACCCTTAATAAATAGTACATAGAATACGTTGTCAAAAACTCGTATAAACAATAACGCGAAACTAATATGCCTGACTTACAGTCGCACAGACCTGCTGGACTGACGCCTTTTGACTGAAGAATGATGGTGTATAATGATAGGCCTAGACCAGGGGTCGGCAACCGTTTGAGTTGGAAGAACCAAAAATTACAATTTACAAAATTTCAAAGTTTTTCAAAGAGCCACAAAATTTTTTCTTGCCAACAATAAATAGTATTTGCATAAATAAAGTTTTTTGATAAAAAAAAAAGCTAATCAATTTATTCATAAGAAAAATATCTATTTATTCATATATAAGTAGTGTTTTTCACAACAAAGTAGAGAATATATATGTGGCATTATTAGATAATTACTTATTATATAAGTAAAAAATTAAAACTATTGAGCATTTACTTACAACACTAACTTGTAATAACAAACAATTGAGCAAATAAATTCAATGGGAACAATGACTTTGTACGTTTATTCAAGTAGAAAATTTAAACTGTACTAAACAATGTAACTTGTACTTAAAAGTAATAAATAAAAAAACAATAACATACATTTAAGCAAACAAATTCATTGGGAGCGTTAGCTTTACATGGTTTTAGAAAGTTAGGGTAAATTTGGCTCATAACTTGTTTTAAGTTTCATACAAGACTTTAAATTTACATTTGTTAGTTGGCATCTTACTTTACTTTTAATTACATTCCCGCTAGAGAACGCTTGCTCGCACGAATATGTCGATCCTAAGATAGTCAACAGTCCAAATGCTAACTTCTTCACCTCACTGTAGCAATCTTGAAGACTGTTCCATACGTCGAATACAAGTCCCTCATCTCGCGGCATTTCTTTTAAAGCTGTTAACTTTTGTGTTGAGTACTTGCATTTCTGGACCTCCAACTTGCTTTTCAACTCCGCAAATTTGCCACTCTACAAAGCTTTACTTTTTAAATCGATCAGTTGCTTTTCTAGAGAGAGATCCAGTATAAATTCCAAATAGCTCAATATGGATTTTGTTACTATTTGTGTTGAGAGGATTTACTATGAATGCTAGAGTAGTTTTGTTGATTTTGAATTGCTCAAATCTGTCAGCAAATTCACCTCTAATTTTTTTATAACTGTGCTGAAGTAATTCGTGTCAACAGTTGCACTGGTTTTATCACGATATTGCTTTAGAAATTGAAAATAAGTAATTTACCGTTCTGAATCTCGTCTGCAAAAAGAATGAATTTTTCTTCAAAACAAACCAATTTTTCTACCAAAACATAGGCTGGGTTTTCCTTTCCTTGCAGTTTGAGATTCAGCTCATTTAATTTCGCTGTGATATCCACCATAAAGTAAAATTTTTGCAACCATTCGTCTTTCTCTAATTTAGGGTAATTTATGCCTTTTTCATTGAGGAGTGTATTTATTTCATTCAAGCACAAAGCAAAAAGTTTCAACACCTTACCTTCGGAAAGCCATCGCACCTTATTGTGAAGAAGGAGGTCAGAATCCTGAGTCTCCATTTCGCTTAAGAATTTTTTAAACTGACGATGGTAGAGTGTTTTTGACAAGATGCTGTTAACAATCTTGATTACCAAATTCATGACCTCAACTGTTTCGGCCGGAAATGTTTGGGCACAAAGCGCTTCTTCGTGCATTATGCAGTGAAGAATTTCGTGGTTTATTTTGCTCTGAAGAATCCTAGTTGCCCCTTTATTTTTTCCTGTCATACTTCTGGCTCCAACAGTTGCTATTGAAACGATTTTATTTAAATCGATCTTACTGTCTTCAAGGCATTTTTGCTCGGCATTCGATAATCTTCCCCTCTAGTTTGTCCCGAGAGCTGTAGCAACCCTAGAAGTTCTTCTTTTGAACCCTGACAAAAAAGGCAACTTGTGCCATGTCTTTTATGTCGCAAGACTCCTCTACTGCAAGTGATAAGGCAGAAGAAAGTTGAATATCTTCTACCTGCAAATATGTTATTATACATTTGAAGATATTTTAGCTGTTCTATCCTGTACTGTTTTAGCGGATAGTGGCAAACCTTTGATATTTTTCAAGATTTCTGATTTGTTTTTGAAATCATGTATAGTTCTTCAAATACATGTATGAAGCAATCTTTGACATATTCACCATCTGTGAATGGTTTGCCTTTTTTGGCAATTTCTAGTGATACCACGAAGCTTGCCAGATTAACATTACATGTAGATTGAGTCCATTTTCTTAATATGGAAGTTGATTACTGTTTTTGGAGCTCGTGGACAGCTTTTTTTCGTTCTTCGCCGGCTGGATATTTATTAGCAAACTGAGTGTGTTTTGTAGTGAAGTGTCTCTCTAAATTTGCTTTCTTATTATGTGAGAGTTTTTCGTGGCAAATGAGACAAATCGGAAAGCCTATTCCTCGTTAATAGATTCATGACGATTTTAATTATTAATTTTTGATAAAATAAATAATATTTGCGTAGAGAACTAAGGAGACGCAGGTTGCCAACCACGGGCCTAGACCAATGCACCGAGGCGTGTAGCGGCCACCAGGGCCCCCTTAGCTTGATGGACTTTAGTTATAAGTCAAACAAGCAAAAAAAAGATATTCCGATGTTTGCAATTCCGTTGATTACCACAGATTTGAGCCGTTAGAAACACTAGCCATCTTTCTTTGGTATTTCTGTGGCCGTGGTCAAGGTCGCGGACTCATTGCTAGCGTGCCATGAGTTCGAGCCTTGTGCCACTGTAGACCTGCCGTGTAGAGAAAGCCGCTTTATGTTTAATTTGTCGAGACCCAGACGGCCTTTCATTGGTATGGTGTGGAAGTTAGGCGAGGAGGGGTGTGCGCGACTTATTCCTGAAGTCGCTCCCTCACGTCTTGCCTACCTAAAAGTGTAGCAGGAACGAAAGCAGAACTAGAAACTTCCATAACATTTATTTACCCAAGCACACCAGCCAACAACACTTTAATCTCTAAGCGAATGTCAAAGGAGAAAGCAATGAGTATTAAGCAAATAGGCGTTAGTAACTAATTTAACTCAACCTAATCTATCCTTGATTACAAACCCCCAATCCTTTAATTTAATACAGTGGCAAACACCACTCCTAATCTTAAGCTGCGAAAATCAACTTTACTCAATCTCATCCACGTAGCGAATATAACAGCTTCTTAGCGCCTTCTACTACAATTACAAAACTCGGAATTTATGTAGTCAAACTAATCTAAATATCAAGGCTTCTTCTTGAGAGATATGGATGTGAATTAAGGGTGAATGCTAGCCCAAAGATTCCCCAAGAGGATTAGTTAGAGGTCGCGTATAGATTCGTCGCAGGGTGCCACCTCAGGCGTCGTCTTCGTCAATTGAAAATGTTTCAAAATTACGAGTTTTGTCGCCTCTCGTAGCTTTGAAGTGCGACGTTAATAGAACACTTCCTCCGCGGTGTTGAAATCTGTGCAAAAATTTTCGCTTACGTTTGTTTTTTCTGTGCAAATTTGATTTCGAACAGACGAATACTATTTTATTCTAACAAGTTTGTTTTCAGTTCACAGCCGTGCTTAGTTACTCTCGGCTGACTTGAAAAAAAATCCCAACATAAAAATATATGCATATTGTACACTAACGAAGCTCCGTAATATGTTTATCTATTTAATTGATTCAAGTTTCAAGAATACAGGCTAATCTATGAGTGAGAAGAGCCATTTCAAATGGGAAATTATAGTACATTAATAACCAGTGTAACCGTCAGAATTTTGAGTGAAAGCATAAAGGGACGTCTTAAGACACTTTGACACCTTGGGCCCCTTCATGAATGTAGATCCTACCTATCACCCTTAAAAGCAGACAGTACATAGAATACGTAGTCAAAAACGTATAAACAATAACTCGGAAACAAACAAATGTGCATGGCTTACAATCACAAAAAAACCAACAGGACCGACCAGTGGTGCACACAGGAAATTTTCAAGGGGGTCTGGGGTCGAAAGTTCACCATTCTTGTATCATGCTCCTTTTGATTTTGTCGATTTGGGGGAAACAAAACACAGTAAAAAACTCGTTTTTAAATAAATAATTAGCATTAATTAATAAAATTAATCGTTAATAGCAAGTAATTAATTAAATTTTATGTACTATATACTTAGAATTATAATTAATTGGAAAAAATATCAAGAGCTTTTGGGTTGGGTCCGGACTAGGCTTATACATGGACGAAGGTCATCAATCCCGCTTTTCCGCTTAGGCACATGCCTAGGGCGCAAGAGATATGGGACGCAAAAAAATGAAGAGTGAAAAAAAGAGAAAAAATTAAAGTTACAGAGAACGTATCACCGTCTAGTATTCATTAAAAAGCCAATTATTCTCTTCCATTTTTATATCTAAGTTATCAAATCTTCATTTCGCTATCGGCTAAACTATTATGCAAATCGCTTGGCTTTTCTTCCTCAAATCATATTTGGTTTCATGTATACCGGTGCTTCTTAAACTTTCACTATTGGCGACACAATTTTCTATAATAATTTTCTTCGCGCCCCCCCTCCAAAATAATACTGTATTGAATGCAATAATAATGCGCTTTTTGAGTATTAAATTTTGTATACGTTACTTTTAAGTAATATATATTTAAAGCAAATTACTTTTAAGTAATATATATTTTAAGCAAACTACTAAAGTAATATATATTTTAAGCAAATTTCTTTTAAGTAATAGTTATAATGTTATGTTATTTTTCCTTCCTCTAATTTTTAAATTGGAACAGATTGCAAAATGATATTTAATTAAAGATTTATTCCCTCCATCATCCATTCCTAAAAGAACAAATGTCATTAGAAAAAGTAATATAAAAAATACATTTTTAAGTCAATATTCTCTCTCTCTCTCTCTCCTACTTAGGCCAACAAAAAAATTAGTTACTTTTTATTAAATAGTAACAATTAATACAATTCAATTAATAATATGTAATACATATGACAGAATCACAATGTTAAGCGACAAAATAGAAAGCGATTTTCCTTGCAATATATTTCATTTCCCTTTCTATAAATGGTATTGGACTATTCTTTTTTTTTTGTTACTATTTATTCATTAATTAAATTTAATTAGTTTAAGAAAATAGTATAGTAAAAAAAATCACACACATTTTCAGAAATTAGGCCATCTCAGATGGAATTCGAACCACCGCCCTACAGATTACAAGCCCAGCGCGCTATCCATTGCGTTACAGGGGACAACACGAAAAATTTTCCTTTCTTTAAATGCTGTTGGACTATATAATTTTTGTTTGTTAATATTTATTCATCTTTTTAATTCAATTAATGAATTAAAATTTGAAAGAACTGTATTAACATGAAGTGTCATCCACTACAAGTTTCAAAAATGTATTTGAACTTGAATGAATGAATAGAAAGTATTTTTATCAACGATTGAAAATTTGAACAAATATATATATGAGAGAGTGAACTTATAGTAGAAATTGAAAAATAGTCTACTTTATGTTGTGCTCTATCATATCCATCACATCTGGAATTCTCGCGAGCGTCTATGTGAGTCTGGCCAAACTATCGAAGGTCTGCGCAAAACATGTTATAATGCTGTACCTCGTACAATTCCAGTCAGTCTTGGTCGATTCGATGCTTCTATAGCTGCCAAATCTACCTTTAAATTACATTTTATGATTTGCGCGTTAGTTGTAATTCACGGTATTAAGTATTTACTGCAGAAGATTGAAACAAAAAAATCACGAATAAATTTTTAAGTCGTAAGCGAACATTCGACGATAATAAAGTATCAACAAGTGCACAGACGATCATAGTACCAAAAATTAAATCAAGGAAATATTCTCAAGAATACTTGAATTTTGGATTTACTATTGCTGAAGTAAATGGAGAAGAAAAGCCCCTGTGTGTTATTTGCTCAAAAATATTGGCAGCAGACAGTATGAAACCTAATAAAAGACATTTCGAAACGTTTCATGGTGAGTATATTAACAAACCTCGAGAGTTCTTTGAATCAAAATTAAAATCATATGAAAAATAAAAAACATTTTTAAAAAATTTTTTTGTCAGTGAATGAAAAAGCTTTACTTACTTCTTACAAAGTATCATATAAAATAGCCAGATGTAAGAAGCCTCACACTATTACCGAAGAACTTATTTTGCCTTCAGCAATTGAGATCGTAGAAACTATGTTTAGAGACAATTTTGCCAAAGAGTTGCAGTCCATATACCCCTATCAAATGATACTGTTTCCCATCGAATTGATGATATCGCTGAAGGTGTAGAGCAACATCTTTTCGTTAAGTTGCGTGATAAATTGTTTTCATTTCAGCTTGACGAGGCAACAGATAGCAATAAAGATGTTCATTTCATAGCGTATGTTCGATTTTGGGATTGTATGTCAGCAGTAGAAGAGCTACATTTTTGCAAACCAATAAAACCTAAAGCAACAGCAATAGCATTATTTGGTATTTTAAATGATTTTAAAAGCAAGGGAAATTTTTTGAGTGAAAAAATTGTGTCGGAATATGCACCGATGGTGCTCGTACAATGTCAGGAAGATTTAAAAGTATACAAGCACTTGTGAAACAAAAATCTCCACTGTAAATCTGGACAAATTGCATGATCCACAAAGAAGCTCTGGCTTCCAAAGAAATGAGTCCTGGTCTGAAAATTGTGCTAACGATAGTTGTGACTGTAGTTTATTACATAAAAATGAGACCCCTAAAATCAAGAATCTTTTCTGGACTTTGCAAAGACATGGGCGCAGTGCATTCATCGTTGCTATTTTATTGCGAAACAAGATGGTTATCACGCGGGAAATTTTTGCAACGTGTTTATGAATTAAGAAATGAAATTACCATTTTTCTAGGAGAGGAAAACCGACCGGAAGTTGAGAAATTTCGAGACGGTTTATTAAAGTTGAGCTACTTAGTCGATATATTTGAGAAATTAAATATATTGAATCTTCAACTTCAAGGATCAAATGTACAAATGTTTGACACGAGTGATAAAATTAATGCTTTTTGTGGAAAATTAGAATTGGGGAACCGAAATTTAAAGCAAAAAAACCTAGTAATGTTTGAAAATGCGGATAAATGTGTAAAAACTTACAAAACTGAAGAACAACATGTGGAAGTTATTTATAAAACTATTGAATATCATTTAGCTATGTTGGCAAAAAAATTTTTAAAATATTTTTTTTTGCTGAGGACAACTTGATAGCAATTTACGAATGGGTTAGAGATCCATTTCAAAATACCCCAGAAGGGCTCTCAACTACCGAAGAAGAAATTTTCATAGATTTCCCATCCAATGGCGAAATCAAAAGAAAATTTTGTAATAATTCTCTTTTAATTTTGGGCAGAAGTAGATGATGAATTTTCTGCACTAAAAACAAAAGCTTTTCCTATGCATACTATTGCCATTTTCAACATCGTACCTTTGTGAAACCGGATTTTCTGCGGTGGCTGCTTTGAAGACAAAATATAGATCTCAGCTAAAAATAGAAAAAGAACTCGAGTGTCAATGTGTAGCATTAAGCCTTGATTTGAAAACCTTTGCTCTGCAAGACAAGCCCATGAAAATCACTGATAATAATTAAACTTGTTCTTAAATTAGTATTAATAAATTAGTTATAAAATACATTGTGCATTACTGATACATTTATAAGTACACTGGCTGAAGTACCCATTTCGCGATTATTTTTTTAAAAAATAATACATTATTCTTGATATAATAGCTTAATTGTAAGGAGAGTAAAACCAAGTGCACAACAATGTATACAAAAATATATAATGATTTTTTTAAATAAATGCTCCTATTATAAATAGTTTAAAACGAACTGTGTAACTTTAAGCCTCACAGAATTAGCATTTAGAATTAATATTAAATAAGGAAAACGAACTTAAAATTCCAATGAAGAATAATTGTGCTATTTTTAATATTTAAAGCGAGAAACCTTCAAAAAGTTTTAACCCGGGAGCAGGCGCCTACTCCACAATAACTTTAATGGTCGCGCCCCAATCCTTTATTTTATAATTATTTTTACTATATACGATAAAAATCACAATTCCAGTGAATAATTTAATTAAGAGAAAATATACTTACCTACTTTCAAGGACTTTTAATTTTTCTTTGATGATTTGAGAAAAATCCAATAAAACTAAAGAAACTGTTCCAAATGTGCGTGGTTTTAATAAAGAACATAAATCACAGAAACTTTTCACTAAAAATACAAGAATGTTATTTGTCAACAAAACTGCCTATTTTTGCTAACGTTATTGTAATTTTGCTGTTCTTTGATGATCTACAAATAGCATGTTGAACCTTTTCTTGCTTGTGTCTTTTTGACAAGACGAAGTGTTACATTTATAGCTTCATAGTTTTCTTGATAGAGTTCTTTAGGCAGCATATGAAAATTTTAATTCAACTCAAACGTTTCATATGTCTATCGCTTTTCTCATATTTACTTTCTCTATCATGATTAATATGCATTATTTCATCAAGTTCTTCAATTGCTTGATCAGTTTCAACTTCCTTCAATAAAGATCACAGATTATCATTTTTTTTATATTCTGCTCATTTACATTTGTAAACCATAGTAATTCGTACAACACAGTAATCAAAACCACAAAGATAATCATAGGGGAAAGTATAGCATATTCATAAAAAATATTTTTGAACAAAAGTAGTCGTGCGGGGACCTCAATCAAAACAAGTACCTTGATTGTAAAAAAAAAACGTTTGCCTCTCTCAAAAAAGAGGCATACATGTGACAAATTCATTTTAGTTCCAATTAAGACTGTATAATAGGAGGATATTGTCAAGGTCACTGTTAATGAATAAATAGTTTTACCAGAATTTTCGATATCATGAGCCTGGAGTGATTCAGCGCCTCATGCGACCGTTTTATTCGATACAAAAACATCGATGTCAGTTCTAAAAAAAATTGCGTAAAATGTTTTTCATTATGCATTATATGTTTCATAACTCATAAAAAAACACCTTGGCCAAATAATCCTTCAAAGTGCTCAATATGCTTATCTAAGGGTGTTTTTTTAGAGGTATAGAACTTTAAATTGCAATAAAACAACGATGTATTATTCGATTGACATGAATCTTTTTTTATTCGAAAGATAATCTTGTGACATTATATTTTAAATATGATTTCTGGCATAGGACTGCCACGGCTGGTTCGGATGTAGTCCAATCTGGACGTCCAATTTTCGACGACTTTTTCCAACATTTGTGGCCATATATCGGCAATAACACGCCGAATGTTGTCTTCCAAATGGTCAGGCGTTTGTGGATTATCCGCATAGACCAATGACTTTACATAGCACCACAGAAAATAGTCTAGCGGTGTTAAATCACAAGATCTTGGAGGCCAATTCACAGGTCCAAAACGTGAAATCAGGCATGAGTCTATTCATGATGAATTGCCAAACCAAACTGAGAATAAATCACTTGACAGCTGTTAAATCGGTCGCCATCTTGGAAAGTAATTCCATCTTAAACTTCTATACCTGGAAAAAAAACTCTTTATATATCATAAAACTAATTCGCATTTGGCAAAAACGCAACAGAAAAATATTATTTACAACTTTCCTAAAAGAAAAAGAAAAGGAGTTAAACATACCAGTAAGTTTGAAGGTCAAAGAGATGATAATCAAAAGTAGTATTTTAGGGGTTAAAATAAACGCAAAAAAATCTCTCATCGTGGGATTACAGCAAAGCAAACAAAATGTCTTCTTTTATTTGTATTTAGGATCAAAGATAGCTAATGAGCGTTTGAAGTGGAATCTTTTGAAAGTGGAAAACCAGATGATATATACATAAATTATATCAGTGTAAATGTATATTTTTTATTTTGTCAGAAAGCATTTTGTTTCACTTCATTCCAAAAAAATTAATTTTTTAAACCTTTTATTTTCAATATGCTCGCGCCCCCTCTCAGGGTTATCGCCCCCCTCAGGAGGGCGCGCCACACAGTTTGAGAAACACTAATATAAGTCAAAACTCACAAATTCTTGGGTTGCTCCGTGCCGACCTGTGTGGTCCAATTAGTATCAAATCGTATGGTGGTGCAAAATATTTTATGGTAATTTTAGATGATTTTTCTGGCATGTACTTTAATTATTTCTTAAAAAATAAGTATGAAGTGTTTGATATATTTTCTTAATTTAAAGCCAAATATGAAAATTTAACTGATAAAAGGATTAAAAAGATAAGAACTGATAATGGGTTAGAGTTTGTAAATGAACAACTAGATACTTACCTGGCTAATTCAGGAATATTTCATAAAAAAAACAATTCCATACATTAGTGAATCAAATGGCAAGGCAGAAAGAGCCAACCGCGTTCTTCTAGAAAGAGTTAGATCTTTATTATATGAAAGTAAACTTCATTTAAAATTCTGGGCTGAATCTTTTAATTGTAGTACTCAAGTATCTAATATTACACCACGAAAAGGGAAAGAAAAAATCCCATTAGAAATTTGGGCAGGTAATAAACCGAAATTAAATTATCTCAAAAAATTTGGCTGTGTGGCCTATTTTCACGTTCCGAAATTATTGAGAAATAAATTTGAAATTCCAGGAAGACGTGGAATTATGCTAGGATATGCCAGAGAAAGGAGAGGATATCGAATTTATATTAAAAATCAAAAAGTAATTGAGTAAAGATCAGTTAATTCAATGAATCTTTACAAGGTAGTAGATATTTAGGAGAGATTGAAAATGAGACCTGGGATATTGACTCGTTTTTTTTTGAAGTCTCTCCCAAAAGAAACGAAATTAATCAAAATACAGAGAATGGAGTATTGTCTAATTTTTATATTAATAATGTTTCTGTAGAAATTGAGAATGATAACTCAATTACCCTTCAGACAACGTCATCGCCTCAGACAGACAGTAATCCAACTCCCGGTACATGAATTGAATGATGTACAAAATATAATCCCTGTTAGAAGATCGGAAAGGCTAAAATCTAAGCAGATGTCTGTTCATTTAACGAATAATGTACCAAACTCTTATTTTGAGGCAAAAAATAGTGCTATTAGGTGCTTGTTTCATAGCACTCTTGATTGATTGATTGAATATTAACGTCGCACTGTTCAGCTACACGAGGGCTTTTGGCGACGGACCACGTAATTTTGAACCATGGTCAAGTGACGTGGACGACACCTGAGCTAGCACCCCCTCTCCTAACTACCACACCACACCAACGGGAGGATGTTTCATCTCTCAACAGATTTAACGTGCATCGCTGTCCTATACGGCGGGTCTTTAGTGGTACTGGGCTCGAACCCGTGACAAAGCAAGCCACGGTCCGATACCTATACCACTCGGCTACCGCGGCCACTTCATAGCACTCTAATAAATACTCAAGTGAGTTGAGTTTTCATTAATTCATTCTTCAGACTTTATCAATATCTACTGGAATTTTATTCTGCGTGTTCGTTCAACACCGGCGGCAAAGCTATCTCTACACGTTGTACAGAAATGCCACGTTTGCCAGTATTTTATACAGTTATGTTGCAGTTAAGCATAATATAATCGATACGACTACACGAGTAAAAAATATAAAAACAGAAATATAAATTATGAAAATCATTTTAAAAATTAACAGAAATTAAATGCATTTATATAAAATAAGTTTCACGGTGCACACCTAGGAGAGCCCCCACCCTTGGCGCGAATTACTTTGGTTGGCGATAATTGCGCCGTCATGGTAACCTTGCTTTTTTAAATACAACATATGGCAACCCTAAATTTTTCTAGAATTCTCGTCATTTGTGGGCGCGCATTTCAAATTTCATTTTGTTGTTGGGCACCGGGTTGAAAGTATGGCTGCACTTGTGAGTGAATACACGTTAGAATTTTTTACGTTATTGAATGCTAGAGGCAAGAAATAATTGATTGAATGGTGTATGAAAGAAGGATTAATTGCTTCAAGTTATGAATGTCCTAAATGTAATGAGCAAATGGGATTAAATGAACGAAAGAGTGTTGTTTTGGATGGATTTGAATGGAGATGTCGAAAAAAAGGTGTGAATGCGCATGATGTTTGCAGAAGTTTAAGAAAGAATTCGTGGTTTTCCAATAGTTAGTTAAGTATGTATGATGTTTTGCGTGTAACTAAAATGTGGTTTGGAAGGTGTATGAATGATTACGTTGTGAATGAATTGAAATTGAATAAAAATACAGTTATTGATTGGTTTATGTTTTGTCGAGAGGTTTGTATGAATGCGGTTGTGAACGAAAGCGTTAAAATTGGAGGAGTAAATGTTATTGTTGAAATTGATGAAAGTAAATTTGGAAAAATGAAGTATGGAAAAGGCAAGCCTGTGGATAGAAAGTGGGTGTTTGGAGGTATAGAAAGAGGAACGAATAGATGTTTTTTTCGAGTGGTTGAACGACGGACGAAAGAGGAATTGCTGTGTGTGATTAAAGAATGGGTCCTGCCTGGAAGTACGATTGTTTCTGATTGTTGGAAGGCGTATAAATGTTTGTCTGATGAGGGTTTTAAACATTTGGAAGTGAATCACAGTGTATGTTTTAAAGATCCTGATACCGGTGCTCATACCAATTCAATTGAGGGTACATGGTCGGCAATAAAACGTTTTCTTCGTAATCACACCAGCCACGCAGAAGGCATGTTCGACCATTACCTCGCAGAGTATTTATGGCGGCGCTCTCGCGATCACTCACTCAGCGACGAGACTTTCCAGAATTTTTTAAAAGCAGTTGTTACACTTTACCCTCCACTTGGAAAGGATCAACAATAATAAAGTAAGTGCTGTTGTTATATTTTTTATCTTAAATGTTAAATTTCTGTATTGTTTACATGTATTTTCATTGCGCATCCATCTTCTTATACTGCTATATTTACTTGTCACCGTTGTCGGGTTTGCTTGGCGCCATTTCGTTTTCGCTTGGCGCTTTTTCCGGTTTGGCGCCAAGGGTGGGGGCTCTCCTAGGAGTTTACCACAGTTTCACAATTATTATTTAAGTTTAACATTTATTTGAATAGAATTAATTTGCTATCTTGCATATACCATGTTTCGTGGATTCGAAAAACAGTTGACAGGTGCAGCCATCTAGCGAGAGAAAATCTCTACAAAAACTGTCCTTTACAGTGCTAATTGGCAAAATTGGAAATTGGCAATGGAGAATGAATTAGATTCGTTAGATAAACATAAAAGTTTGGGAAATCGTACAAAAACCTGCGAAATCAAAATTAATAAAAATTAAGTGGGTATATAGTTTAAAACAAAATGATGCTGGGCAAAATATGAAATACAAAGCAAGGCTTGTAGCAGCTGGTTTAAATCAAATTAAAAACATATATTATTCAGAGTCGTATTCACCAGTTGTAAATATTGAATCTTTTCGATTGTTAATTGCACTTGCAGCTAAATTAAAGTTAAATGTAAGTTTCTTTGATGTAAAAATTGCACACTTAATTGGTGATTTAGAGGAGATTGTGTATGTGCTACCTCCTCCTGGTTACGAAAAATTAATCGGAGATGACAAAGTTTGTAAATTGAAAAAGAGTATTTATGGTCTGCTACAGTCTGGTAGAAACTGGTATATGAAAATAAAGGTTGTGTGAATTAGAAAATTTTGGTTTGAAACAATTAGCTTCTGATAGTTGTGTTTTTATTAAATCTGATAATCAAAGTGTTCTTATATTATGTATGTAGATGATTTAGGGATTTTTTTTGTAACAATGATAAAATGTATGAAGATATTGTTAGTAAGATTTAAAATGTATTTGAAGTGGCTGAAAACAAAACTAATTAGTTTTTAGGCATGAAAATTGAAAAATGTGAAAATAGTATTTATTTATCCCAGTGTGACTACATTAATTCATTATTAGTCAAACACAATTTAGAAAATTGTAAAAGTGTCAAAACTCCAATCGTGAAGGGGGAAGACAAAACTTTTCCCTCTACAAATGAATTTATTGATATTACTATGTATCCGGAATTAATTGGTGAACTTTTATATTTAGATAATAGAACTTTGTTTTGTATTTTAAATTAACTACTACTGTTTTTCATAAGTGACTAAAGTAGAAATTTTTATACAAGAGGCAAATAATATTCTTTCATTTGAATAACAATGCCAATTGAAATTGTTTTAAGAAGATTACTGTACATTCAAGCTATGAAAACATACACTTAAATGTGTTAATCATCATGAAAGTATTCTAAGAAACTGTGTGTGATGACAGTTATTTATATTTATATAAATAAATAAAATATTTATAGCACAAATGTAACAAAATATTTTTTCACTTTATCTTACGCAATGATTAAAATGCCTGGGCATTAAATCTTAAAAATAGAAAAGAGAATTTTGAAAGTGAAAATATAGCTACCTTTTTTGTTGTTTAACTGTTTTTGTTGGTCCGATTTTTGTCTTGTCTAAAAGAAATTAGTTTGGAAGTCGAATTGACGCAAAATTTCATCAGTTTTCTTCGAAATGGGGTCTTTTTTTCTGAGGGTCATTCTGTCCCATTCTTTTCATTCGTCCTTAAACATGTCATAAATTTTGATCATACTTTTCTTTACTTTTGTCCGATGTGTCGAAATTCTTCCCTAACGCCCCCTCCCCCATGGGACCAGAGTTGAGAACTCATGAATACTCATTAAAAAAATAACTATAGACTTGGAGGGTGACAGAAGATTTCTGGCGCTTATGGACCAGATCTTTCTCGGGACGGGAAGCAGATCCCTTGCTGACTGAATGCACATTTGGTCTTTTGGTTGTTACAGAAATAAAAGAGAACTGGGATAAATAAAATCAAATATTCTCTTTCACTGGACCACTTCTGAAAAAAATTCCAACTGCCAAGCTTTCGTGTAGCTTCTTAGTGCGACGTTTATTACAGTCAATCAATCAACAGACGAAAGGGGTACTTTCATTTACAAGCAAATAACATTCTGAATGCATTTTTCCCATCCCAAGTGTTATCTGTATTTCACTTCACACGATCTTTTTGTCGAACCGCTTTAAATGAGAAGTTTTTCCTGCTTTCTGACCTAATGCCACTCCTTGTCTTCTCATTATTTGGAGTAACTTTACCAGCTTTTAAACTTTTTTATAGTAGGACCTGAGATTCAAAATTCACACGGAAAATTTATATCATTTGAAGCCAGTGACATACTATTTTATAACCGTAGAAAGGAACTCTTAATATGATCATTAATAACATTTTATGGCTTTTTGCTTACACACATACGGATACCCTGTAGCTAGGGTGACCTGTATTATTGATACTGGCCCCCTGATAAGGCAGGCCCTGATGAGCCGGGCTGATCCCAGCAGGTGTGCATCACACTCGGGCGGCCAAAACAAGGGGCGGCCGCAGGTCACTTAAATATAGTATCAATCAAGCAAAAGTTTTCACGAATTCCTGAAAATAATACCGTTTTGTCGTATTCGTTTTATTTCTCAAAATAAAATTAAAAAAAGATTATCGTAATTAATCCAATAAATATGCTGAATTTTCAATAGTTATTGAAAAATCAAGTCCCGATTTCTCGATAGTACAGTATAATAGAATGTTAGTGCACTGTGTGGTAGTCAAGAGATCGTCCATTAATGTTTGATTTTTAGAAACCTGCTTTATCTGATAGCAAAATTCGTGGTGGAGCGGGCAATAGCGCAATAATTTTTCTTAATAGCGGCACTGTGTATTGATTCCTAACGAGGCGTCTAAGGTATCTGTACACCTTCGAAGAAAATTTTTTTAAAAACTGTAATATTTGCTATTAAAACATTTTTTACTGATGAAATATAACTTAAAACTATGAAAAATACATTTAATATGTTACTTGTAGTACATAAAAAAATTTTAGGGAGTAAAGCATAGTGTAAATAGTAATTAAATTGATTATTAGAATAACGCACATAACTCAAATGTAAACAAAAATATCCTTTTCTGTAAATTTGATGATCATCATCATAACAATTTTTAGAGCTGGTACTATTTTCCTGATGATAATCAATTTATTACAATTTTTATCAAGTTTCTAGTAAAAGAACATTGAAAAATCATTAAAAAATTATTACGAGCATGATATAAAAACCTTAGTTACTAAAAACATATCAACTATATAATTATGAAAGTAGTAGAGGTTCTTTAAATCTATAAAACAAATATATTTATAAAATTTGAACTAATTTGGTTCACAACTTTTTCTGATATTTACGTTGTCAGATGTCAATACGTTAAACAAATTCATTTTGAGATAAATCAGAAATAAACTTTCAACTGCAAATTTTAATATTAAACACAATTTGATATACTTAAAATGCTCCTGATTTATAAATAACACCTTCTTTACTCTCTAAAACATTGATTTTTTTTCCTTGTAGCTCTTAAAATTTTTCTACGCTGCTTTACATTTGGTGTTGAATGTCGTTCTGCGTCGTTAATTCTATTGATGTCAAGATGTTTGTATGATTTTAAAGTAAAATAACCAGGAGTTATATTAAGTTTTTTAAAAATTTCAACACAACTCTTGTATCCATCATTAAATTGGATCACAGCATCCAATGCACCAGATTTTAAAGTTTTGAGGCACACGAAAACTTCCTTGGGTACTCTCTGCCATATAACGCAATTTAAACACTCGTTTGAATTTTGTGTTTTGCCATGCAGGCATTTAGTAAGCAGTTCTTTGGTACACAACTCTAAATATGTAGGCTTAATCCTGTTTAGCACTTCATTTGATAAGCCTTTATATTTTTCTTTTGGCTTTTTGCCACAAGACAGTGCTCGCTGGTAGTAGCACCAACTATCTTTTCCGATGGGACACTGCCCATGCATCGGTTTCTCGACACTTGATGAGCAATGAAACAAAGCCGCAATAACATTTTGCTGAAGACCGGATAGGTTTCCAACATTGCTACGAACAGCAATCCCATAATAGTTTTGCAATCGGTCAATAAAAGAGTCGGTGAGTTTGCCTTTACCAGACAGATTTTTATTTTTAGACTTTAGTTTGCGCAATCTCGCACCTACTCTCTTTTGAACATGACCAATGCATTCGTATTTTGTGACGCTATCCATCCCATAAGTATCTTTGACACTGATAAAGCCCTTAAAGTCCTCGTCACCATAATAATGTGCATATTTAAGGCCTCGTTTGACAATAGAACGTTGGAAGATTCTCATAGCATCAACAGCTTCCATTTTTAACGCAGAACCTTGAAAATTGCTATGGCACACGTGATCTGCTGCAAAAGTTTCCGACTCAATGTTTCTAGGCATTTTTGAAATCTTTCTGCAGGTGGGACAATATGACGACATTATTTCAATGTCTACTGCTTTACCAGTGTCAACTGACAAAGCTGCGACACACTCATTCATGGAAGAGTAACCTCTACGCTGCCACGTTCCATCAACTGAAATGCCACATTCAACAATTTTATTTTTAGCAGGATGTAGCACTAACAGTTCAGAAGCTGCATTTTGCATTGATAGTTCACTAACATGAGTTTATTCTCATGATTAGTGTACGCAGTTTTACTGAGCCTGGGTAAATTTAACGTACCACATAATTTAAACCCAGCAGAAAAACATTTCCCAATTTGTCTCATACCATACACAAATCTTGTATTTACTTCAGGACAGTTTAAAGTTTTCTTTGAACTAGAAAACCCTGAGTAAAAGTCACAATGTTTACACCTGATAACAAAATTTGAGCACAAACCATATGTGGAATCCTCAGAAAGCAGGATACCTTCTTCGAAACATCTTGGGCAGCAAAGTTGTAAAAACAAATTTAAAAGGACTTCCATATCAATTATTCTGTTACCAGTAGGTGGTTTACGTTGATATTCTGCTATTTCTTCATCAAAGACAGCAGGTATTTTAATTTTTGAAGAACTGGCGTTGGTAGATGTTGCGCTGCTATTTTTTGAATGTTTACTGGTAGATCCATTACCTCGAAATTGGCGTTTTCTCTTTGCACTAACTCTACGTTTAGCATTATCCATTTTAATGACAAAAGTTAAAATTTTCTGCTATAAAAAAGGATTAAACAAAAGCTTATAAAGAGCTACGCAATCATAAGCAAATGTAAACAAACAGTAAAGCACTCTATTTTCTTGCCGAATTCTAGATAAAAATATAAATAAAAACATGTTGCCAATTATATTTTTGATAATTCTGAAAACTCAAATTCATATTTTAAAAAGTTTAAATTTCTTACTATTGCATATTTAAACGATACTTTGAAAACTAAAAATGTCAACAAACATTTTTTTCTACTTCGCAATGCAGACTTGTACTTCCGGGTTCAAAAAGGTACTATCTAATGAAACTCAAATCCCCATAACTTAAGTTCTAAATAAGATAGAAACAAAATTTAAACACCATTTTAAAGAAATAAGTTCATATTTTCAAATAACATTTAAATTATAAAATCGAAAAATTTGACGAAAATGACGTTTTGAAGGGGTGTACGGATATCTTAAAAATGACTTTTGCGAAAGTTGCTTTACGAAAATATCTAATAGGGTTAATCTAAGAATGTTTAAATTCAATATACCTTTTGGGGACTGAAAAGTGTTCAATTTAATATTAACCTTACAATTTATAAAAACAGAGGAAAGAAGTGATTTGGGGCTATGGTTTTGAAACGTTTATAAACAAGGCCCATTTTCCTTTTTAGTGTGTTATTCCTCTATTAAGAAGTAGTTTCTTGTAGTTTTCTTTTGTATTAAGAGAAAAAATCTTGCAGCTCCTTTTCACTTTTGAATAAAGGATTTTCATTACAAAGCGTGGTTGAAAAACACTTCAATATTCACGCAATATTATTAATTATAGCGAAGTTCTAAATTTAATTTTATCTTGCAGGACCTTAATGGTACTTTTGTAATATATTTAAAAAAATTTCTGGTTTTATGAGTTTTTCTTTTAAAGTCTTTATTGTAACAACATTACATAAAATGAAATAAGCGATTCACAATATTGCATTAAAAATTGAAATAAAAAACATATTAAAAGCTAGTCCTGTTCTCTCCATATATCTGCCCTCTTCCATGTATACTGCATATCCTCGTGGATTTCATATCATCTGAGCCGTGTTTGCTATTGTCTCTATGGAAGGGGTGGCCTTAGGGACGGGGAAACTGGACCCAGATCCGAGGGGGCAAATTTTAGGGGCTGCATCAATTGGACCAAATTTGAAATATACTTTCTTTTTGTTACGAAAAAATTTGTTTTAAAATGTGTTTTGAAATATTATTATTCATACATTGGAAACCAGGTCCCTGGTTTAAATACCTGGAATTTTATTTTAGACTGAATTTAAATGCCGACTACTGTTCATAAAATTTGTAACGACGAAATCTTTTTTTTAAAAAAAAGGAAAATTATACTACTTATCCCTTTGTTGTCGCAAGTACATGGGCCCCCGACCAATGGCGTGACTATCAATGGGCTAGGCAATGCAGTGCACCGGGGTTCTAAAGCGCAGGAGGGCCTTCGGACCCTGACCATCAACAAGCCGAACTTTCGATCATTTCTCCCGATTTTATATAAATGTGAAAGGACACAACTATAATCATGGTTACTCAATCGATATTAATTTCGAATTCATATTGAAAAGTTTATATTATTTTCAATTTTTTTTATTTTTTTATAAACTGTTATTTGAAAATATTCAAGTACAATGAAAAATCTTACCATACTTATTATTGCATCTTAAAAAACCTACACGGGAGGCAATTATTTCCTGTTACATTCTATTTTTAATAACAATGTGATTCATAATAAGCTAGTTTCCTGTTCAATATTTCGCAGTAGACTGATGGAATTTTGCCTCCCCCTTCCTCTGCTCTTTCGCATGGGTTTTTTTTTAAATATAATTATTATACTATAGTAATTTATTTTCTTGTTCATGCATATTTTTTGTATCATTTCCTGTCTATCTGGAGAACAATTTTGTAACTGTAAATTCTCTGGGGGAGTGAGTTCGATTCTCTCGAATAAATAAATAAATAGCCAGAGATTCTTCCCCAACGACGTTTTATAGCATGGCATTAAGTTCCTCCTTTCTTTTAACGTCAGTAAGTACTCGAGAACATACAGATTGTATTGCATAAATTGTAAAACTAAAATTATAGATAAAAAAAATCAGTGGTGCGTTTAAGCGCAAACAATGCCAAGAAAAAGATAGAAAACAAAAATTGACAAATTTCTGAGTCAGCCTTCTACGCGTACTTCAGGTCCAAGTATTCCTGTTCATAGTGGCTTAGATGATGTGGCCACTACATTGTAACTTGAAAAACCTACTGAAAGAAATTCGACAGTTATTGCAGTTCAAGGTACAGCCGATCAGTGACGTAACGGAGAATATTAGGGTCCCCCTCTGCAAAGTCAGATTTTAGAGTCTCAAGACGGATCTCGCAAAGGATTACAACTTCAGTCAGGCTTTGTACCCTCAAGAGCCGTGCCCCCCACCCCACCCAGGCAATGCGGGGGTTGGGCTGTGTACGTTACGCCACTGCCACCGATCATGTCATGAAACATATAAGAGTGGAGGAACCATCGATCTCTATATCTTTCGAAACTGTGAACGATATTTTTTTGTATGACTTGGGTAACTTAACGAATAAAATATTAAGGGATAATGAAAAACGTCAGATTATTGATATGGAACCTTTAGTCTTTTCCAACAGAGAACAGAGGTGGTGAACCTTTATGGATCAGCGTGCCATTTTTTTCTAAATGAATTTTTAATGCGGTTCAGACGTGACTTCAAATAATTTTGACTTGTGATTATTGGGGTAATAAAACTAAATACTAACAACGCAAAACTCTTTATTTACTACGAAAAAATACGCTTTGCACTGTATAGTAGTAAATGTTTAAGTAACTTAGTGTAACTTCTGCTGTTGAGTATTAGGTGAAAAATAACTTATATTAGTATTGTAATTTGTTAATTTAAGCAGAATGCATGCTGAATTGGAGTCATTTGCTAAAAGGTTTCTAAGGGAGACATAAAAATTATTCATCTGGAAAAATACCGACTCACAAGCATAGCTAGATGAAAATATGGTTAAAATGACATAAGCCAGTTTTTTCAAATAGTTAAATGCGTCTGGTATCAAATCCCCGCGAACAATCACTCACGTTTGTTTCAAATACTACATAATAAACTGTTACACTTATTGGTAAACTAATTTAAATTTTGCAAAGCTAGCAGTGAAATTTATGTGACGAGGAGGCATGAAGACGAAAAACAGTTTCTTAAAATTGGCCTTTAATAATTAATCATAAAGTCACTGCGCTCGTTACTGAAGCGATAAAAAAAAACAATAAGTTCAAAAAGCAACATTACCAGAGACATCCGATTCGAACCGTCTTCTAATATTGTAAAATGAATTTGGAATCTAAAATGGTGATGCAACCTGCAGTTGCATTGCCAACCAGCCTTTCTTTCCCTCTAAGAGTTAAACCACTCACACACTTCTTATATTTCCGTTTCTCCTTCCTTTTTGAAAAACTAACATGAGCCGAGTTTAAATACTCGCTCGATTTGCATGGCAGTTGCTGCCAACCACAAATCACGAAACTCAAAAAGATCGGGTTCGAATCGGTGTGCTTACTTTCATTGAGATCATGGAACGGGATTGGAAAAACAACACAAGGAGATCATAAAAATTTGGATCCGATTTTTTTAAATGTCTAACAATCGGCCCCCTTTTTCCAATCCCGCACCATTATCTCTTACAAATCAGTAAATTAATTTTAATCACATGTTATACAATTTAACACAAAAAAAATACATTTTATTCACAATCTTTATTGTAATAAACAAACTAATATTTTAATCTTAAAGAAACAAAGTCTTATTCTCTAAAAAGAAATAATTTTCTACAAAATTCTAACAATTTTTCCTTTACCATGGGTTTGGTAAAAATGTCCGCCAAATTATTTTTGGTACCTATATATTTAATTTGGAAAACCTTGTCGTATATCAAATTCCTTAGAAAATGATAACGAACATCGATATGTTTTGTTCTATAATTTTCTACCGGTGACTTTGAAAAACTTATAGCAGCTTGATTATCACAAAACATTACATTTTCACTTAATTCCAAATTTAAACTTTTATTATCAATTACATTATTTAGACAAATGAATTCCTTAGCTGCTTCTGTTAAACTAACATACTCAGCTTCCATGGTCGACAGACTAACGGATTTTTGCTTGAAGGTTCGCCATGAAATTGGAGTTTCGTCTATAAAAGTTATGAACCCTCCCATCGACACTCGATCATCCCTATTTGTAGCAAAATCTGAGTCTGAATAACATCTTAGTTTTAATGATTTAACTTTTGAAAGTTCCAATTTGTATTCTTGAAATACCTCGTCAAATAACTCACTTCGTAATTGTGTGTTACCTCGCGCAACTAAGCGGGTCTTTTATCTAACAATTTTATTATTTTCATCATATTTAATGGTATAAACCCAACGGTTTTCTAAAATTTTTATATTATCCGGATGATCAACTAAATCCCAAACTTTACGTTCCATCATTACGTTAATTTCTTTATCCATTGCATCATGCCATTTAGATGCGTCTCTGGATCTTATCGCCTGTTTTTGTAACAAATAGGGATGTTACTTCAACCATAAGAGCTTCTTGTTTCTCTGACAAATCTAAAAATCCCTGGGATTCGGTATTATCTTTTCTAAAATTAAATAAACTAGGATCATACTCAATATTATGCCTCTTACAGTATCTCTCTATTTCGTTAAAAGATTTCAATCGGGTTGCTACCCCTTCTATACTATAATATACGTTAGATCCAGTTACTTTCCTACCTATATTTCGAATCCACTTAACATCCTTACATGGGATCAAGTTATGATTATAGGAAGATACACCTGGCTTTTCAGATGTTGAGGGCATTTCCGTACTTGTCTTTGAAACTAAACGACTCGTTAATGAATCTTTTACTCTATCAAAATCATCCTCATCATCATAATAATCAGGAAGGTTTAAATTATATCCAAGGTTACTATTAACTTTTTGTCTAAAATTAATTCCCCTCTTATTTTCATCGAATCTTACATTAATAGTCTCGACTAATTTATTTTCATCTATCAACCATATTCTATAACCCTTAGTACGTTGTGCGTATCCCATCATAATTCCTATTTTCGCACGCATATCGAATTTTTTCTAATTTGTTTTGGCACACCAGCATATGCCAAACATCCAAAAGGTTTTAGATGCAGTACCGATGGTTTTCTACCTGAATATTTTTCGAAAGGCGTTTTGTTACTATCTTTGTGACAAATTCGATTTCACGCATAAGTGAAACAAAGTAATGCTTCTCCCCAAAACTTATGGGGAACTTCACAATGTTTTGATGCCATCTCGAGCGGTTAAATTGAATCTCTCCGCGATCCCATTCATTTCTGGAGTATATGAATTTGTTACCTCATGCTTTATACCCAGTTCTGTCAAGAAATTATCAATATCTTTATTACAAAATTCTAGTCCGCCATCAGTTCTAATTGCTATTACCTTTTACTTAGAAAACGTTCTGCTCGTTTCTGAAATCTTATAAACGTATGAAATACGTCAGATTTATTTCGGATGGGAAATACAGTCACCTTTCTTGAATAATCGTCAATTATACTCAAGAAATATTTATTACCGCCTTGGCTTTCAGTTGGCATTGGACCACAGAGGTCCATATGCAACAATTCCAATGGACGTTTTGATCTTACGGCCCCCGTCTTTTTGAATGAAACTCTCTTGGACTTTGCTAATTTACACGGTATACAATGAGTCTTACCATTATCAGTTAAGCGTGGGAGACCTTTTACACTATCATTTTTACTAGTTTTTACCAAGTAATCGTTATTAACATGACAAAAGCGTTGATGCCATATTTCTATTGATCCGTTTTTTGTTTTAGCGGTTACATTACTAAAAAAACTAATTTCTTTACTCTTTGGTATAATATAATGATCCGGCTTAAAAAATACAAATTTTCATGGCGTGTCGCCGAGAACAATTTTATCCAGTCTTTATTAAAAACATTAATTTTACCTTTAGTACCCACAAAATGCGCACCTTTACTTTCTAATCTGGAACCAGATAATAAATTTCTCCTCAACTTAGGATTAAATAATACATCAGTCAAAGTTATTTCATGAAAACTCCCCTTATATTTTACCCGAAATCTAAGTGTACCGATTCCTTCTACGGGACAACTTTTTATCCTCCGTTGCTAACGACATTTTCATGTTAGTTATCGGCTTAAGATCTAAAAATAAACTATTGTCATTACAAAAATGACTCGTGGCAGCAGTATCTATTACCCAAACACCTTTATCAGAGTTTTCCTCAAATAAGATACAACTAGTTACGAGTTGTTTATCTAGTTCTAAAAGACTACATTCAGCTTCACAAAATCTTAAATTTATATTAAACTCTGTGTTAAAAGTTTCATTTACATTTGAAGGAGATTTTTGTAGAGACTTTTTCTCTTTACAGTTTACTTTAAGATGTCCGTACTTATTACATACATAACACGGGCCTATAGTCTTAATAGATTGTTTAACATTTTTAATAGTTTTACAGTTAAATACCTTACCACCTTTCTTTTGGTAATCATTCTTGCCATTTGGATCTCCATGAGCTGCAGCCGTAGCACCAGGTAACGTCTTCGACTTCTTCGAAGTGAAACTGCTCAAATAAGCATTCTCCGCTTTCTCCAAATCTTGTTTCATCAACTGAAGACGATTGGCTTCTAATATCAGCTCTGCTTCAATTTTGACAACTCTGAAGTCCTCTTCTTTCCATCTGTAGATTTGTTGCACGGTAGACTGGAATTCCTGAGGAAGCCACCTTATTAATTGAAATCCTATGTACAGGTCGTTCAATTTATGACCCGCTTCTTGTAGTCTGGTTGCCGCTGTCTTTACACGAGATATGAAGATTCCAACATCTTCCCCTGGTGGGTATTTTGTTCCAAAAAATTGATCTAATAGTTGAATTACTCTTGCTCTTGTGACTGGTTCGAAGTGATCTTTTAATATCTTCCATGCCGCTACTCCGTCAGTTGTTTCCGTTATCAGATTTTTCAAATCTGAACTGATGTTAGTATAGATCAACGTATAACATCTATCCTTACGAAGTTGTAGATCTAATTTTTCCTTGTATGTTGCCTCTTCATCAGGTTGCTCTGGCTTGGTCTGTATTATAAACTGCCAGCAACCATAATGCATTAAGAGTACTTGCATATCATGCTTCCACGTGTTCCAGTTGTTTTGAGTCAACACTGATATCTGGTTGTTAAACTCCATATCTGTTACTCGATTTAGCGTACTAGCAACAGAGTTCATAAAAAATAGTTCTAGACTGGAACAGTATTTAAATAGACAAAGTTCATGGCCTGGTTCAACTGCTTAGCCTGCCTCGACACAGTACATGGACTGGGCTCATAACCAAATTTGTTACACTTATTGGTAAACTAATTTAAATTTTGCAAAGCTAGCAGTGAAATTTATGTGTCGAGGAGGCATGAAGACGAAAAACAGTTTCTTAAAATTGGCCTTTAATAATTAATCATAAAGTCACTGCGCTCGTTACTGGAGCGATAAAAAAAACAATAAGTTCAAAAAGCAACATTACCAGAGACATCCGATTCGAACCGTCTTCTAATATTGTAAAATGAATTTGGAATCTAAAATGGTGATGCAACCTGCAGTTGCATTGCCAACCAGCCTTTCTTTCCCTCTAAGAGTTAAACCACTCACACACTTCTTATATTTCCGTTTCTCCTTCCTTTTTGAAAAACTAACATGAGCCGAGTTTAAATACTCGCTCGATTTGCATGGCAGTTGCTGCCAACCACAAATCACGAAACTCAAAAAGATCGGGTTCGAATCGGTGTGCTTACTTTCATTGAGATCATGGAACGGGATTGGAAAAACAACACAAGGAGATCATAAAAATTTGGATCCGATTTTTTTAAATGTCTAACATAAACTTTGTTATTTTGAACAGTGGAGTGCCTAAAATATTGTGTCGCGTGCCATCAGTGGCCCGTGTGTCATTTGGTTCGCCATCCATGCACTAGAACAAAACAGATACTTTTGAAAATCATACTATTTACCTTCTAAATATGGACTAGTTAATCGTTTTTAGCTGTATGACTAAAAAATAATGGATGATGCCTACTGTCAAACCTGCTGATTATTTGCTGAGCCAAAGAACAATGTACTCTGCTGGCCACCGTAAATGCAACACCAAGAAAGAGCACAACAAAATTTATTTTGTAGATAACATGTTGACCAAATATCAAATGATTAAATTTATAGACTTCTGTGAAGTGTAGTTCCTGCCAGAATCAGTAGCTAGAGTAACCGCCATTGTTGGAGATCACCGCAGCCACAAACCTCGGCATTGAATCAAAGAAACTTTGGATGTGTTCTTCGGGTACAGCAGACCAAGCAGCTTCCACATGTTCCCAAAGTTGATCAGGTGCGGCAGCTGGAGGTGTAATCTTGGTCAATAGTTCAGCAACCATGGGCCACATGTTTTCTATCTGCGAAAGATCCGGAGAGCGAGCCGGCCAGAAAAGCAATTCAATCTGGTGATTGACGAAGAACCTTTGGAAAATGCGTACCACGTGTGGTCACGCATTATCCTATTGAAATATGGTTGTGGACAAGCCCTGAAGGTAAACAACTACGCTCCAACACCTCGGAGATGTAGCGCTGGCTGTTTAAAATGCCGGCAATGCGTACTAGAGAAATGCGAGAGTGAAATCCAATACCACCTCATATCATAATATCCGGTACAGGACCAGTGTGGTGGTGTATTACGCATCTATTCAGCATCCTCTCTACACGGTGTCTCCAGATTCGAATCCGACCATCGTGGTGTTGCAGGCAGATACGTGACTCATCAGTAAAGACTTCATTCCATTCTGCCGTCCACATCCTTTATTCATCGCACCATTGGCAGTGGAGACGTCTGTGGTTCTGCGTCAAGGGTAGTCCAAGCAATGGACGTCTTGTGGACAGACCACTCTGCTGTAAACGGCGTCGAATGGTACGCGCAGACACTGAATGATGCGTTACAGACTCAATGTGCTGTGCTATGATTCGTGATGTGACTGAGCGATCCGTCACTGACATGCGCATAATTTGCCTGTACTCACGTGAAGTGCTGCACTGAGGTAGATGCGATCGACCACGTCGGTATGTCGTACCCTCTTGCATCCAACGGTCACATATCCACATTACAGTTGTTTGGTTTCGTCCAACACGACCACCGATTTCCCTGAAAGATAATCCACAATCTCGGTAAGCCACTATCCTTCCTCTGTCGAGATCGGATACTTGATCAAAAGCTGATCACGGTTTTCTACGAGACATAACTGATCGTTTTTTGAAAAAACCACATGAAAAACACAATTGCCGAACTTAAAATCTTCGACATCTCTAAGCCTTAAATAGCGCTTTGAGGTGGCGCCACAGGCACGCGTGATGTGTGTCTGGGCTGAAATTCTAATCATTTGCATTTCTCACCTTTGCTATAATGCATGTTGTAACTTTCATGTTATTTGCATGCTTCCTTCAGGGTGTTGCATTTACGGTGACCAGCAGTGTATGTGTGATGCACGGTCATTAGAGATTGGAGGCATTTATCAGATAGAATTTAACAACACAGTTTCTCGAAACATGTGCTGTTTATGAAAGTTGGAAAAAGAGTGCTACTATTGACAAGGAACATGAAAATGAAATTCGAAAAAAAGCGTCATTTTGGAGAATGGTTCTGCAAAGTGGGTATTCGATATCATACTTACACTATCAAAGAATTCTTTGGCTTTCAGAGGACATCGAAAAAACTTAATTCAGGAAGGATACCATGGAAATTTTCTAATGTATGTAGAGCTTGTCGCTCGATATGATCACATACTGCGACAAGTTTTTGATAAACCTAAAGGTATTGGTTTTTGTTTACAAGCTTTGTCATTATTTTTTTTAGTTTATATTTATTAGCCGTTTATATTCATTTTTTTAAATCGCGCTTTAAAAATGTTATTAGGATCTACAAGATATTTGAGTGCAACAATTTAAAATGGAATGATTGAGTGTTTGAGGATCAAACTTGAAAACCATCCTATAGAACAAACTAGAGCGTCACCGTTTTTCAACATCATAATGAATGTGACGCAGGGCATAGCAAAGGTAGATCAGCTAAGCATTGTTGTGAGATATGCAGAGTAGAAATAACTAGAGTGGGAAATAGACTTCGAGTTGAGGAACTAATTTGATACCGTTGGTAATTGCGCCAAGCGCTGCTTGGCACGATTAGATCGCGCCTTGCAGCGTTTGCTGTAGTTGGAATGCAATCCAATATGGCGGCCTAACGGTAATTTAATGATTCAAAACAATTCTTTAAAATTATTGTGTAATGCATTGAAACGTATTTCAAATAAAGGATATAGAAAGAGATTGAGAATAACCTAGATCAATCAATAAGCAATGAAAATCAATAATATGTAACAAAAAGTTAGATGTAGTAATAATAGTATTATAAGCAGAAAATAATAATCTTATAACATTTTATCGTAATTATATATAATATTCATATAGAACGATTTAATAACAGTTATTAGAAATAATAATCATGTAATATAATTTAATAGTAATTATAAAAAAGAATAATCGTCGAATTGTAAAAAAATAAAAATATTGGATAAGATTACACGTATTCATAATTATAAATAAATAACATAATAGCTATAAATAAACAACAAAAATAGTTATAGATAAATAACATACTTATAAATAAATAACAGAAATAGTTATAAATAAATAACAATATTAATTATAAATAAATAACAGAATTAGTTATAAATAAATAACAATATTAATTATGTAACGGTTCTCTTACGTCATTACTGGGTAAACTAAAGTATTTTTTTGACAGAATCTCGAGGTAATTAAAATATTTTAATGACATAAAATAACACAGTTACAATGGACAGACATTTAGACACAATACAGGTTAAACATTTAGAGGAAATAAGGGGAAATTAAATATATTACATAGTCCAGGATTGGACAGCGAGACGAGTAAAGTTTACTCATTCAGCTCCCAACTCTCTCTGGCGGTAATACAGTGCTTCGCTCGGTAACACTTCCGTTACAAGTACCGCCATCTACATTTCGGTCTTAGAATTAAACCGTGTGTTACAGACTCCCCCTCTGGTTCCGTTGACGTCTCGACTCGGAACCAGGAAATAATTTCTTTTTTGGACGTCCTCTTTTCCTTAGAGGAGCAACAAATCCGGTGTTTCTTTCTGTTTCATGTTCTTCATAGTCCTTTAAGGCAGAAACATAATAAGTTCCAAGGGTTTGTTCTGGGGTGGCCGGGTCGGCAATCTCATATGTTACTGGTGATCTCAGGGTAAGTATGCGATAAGGACCTTCTCCCTTGGGCATAAATTTCCTGCTCCTGTTGTTACGACTTATGAGATGAATGGTCACCCAAACTTTGTCAATAGGTTTATAATATTTTCTTCTTCGTCGATCGAAATTTTCTTTCTGATAATCCTGTTTCTTTACGGGATTCATCCTGTAGGGATGCGTTGCTATTGGGGGTTGATCACACGGGTGAAAACGGTGTTCAATGAAAGGCGTGTGCTCTCCCCCTGGTTGGAAACATGCCTCATTTCTATCCAGGAGTATATTGAGTGTTCTTGCCTGTTCTGGAGATCGATTTTTACCCTCATCCTCTCGAAGTTCGAATGCGCCGAGTGTTATATCTTCTAATGTCTTCTTGAAGAATTTGTACTGTTTCCGAGGATTTCCGGAAAAGTGCCATTTTCCACCCTGGACGTCAAGGACGATACCAGCTGCATTGAGGAAATCCAATCCTAGCAAAGTCTTATTTCCTTTGGCTTCAGGCAATACTAGAAATTCTGTTGGAATAACTTTGCCTTCAATGCACAGATCGACGACAGTACTCAGAGCCATAATGGTCTGTCGAATTTCCTCAGCTATCATAAATGAAATCCTCTTTTTCGTAAAGGTGACATCATGCGCTTGTAAGAATTTAAACATCTTTTCACCTGCAATGGTATGGGAAGCACCGGTATCAGCACATGCAGCAATCTTTTCTCCAAAATTTTTGAGAACAATTAAATTTGTGGGATACAAGTTTGAATTCAAGTTGAATAACGTCATACAGTTCACTGCTGTTTCTATTTCATTAGCTCTCGTGCATTTAGGACACTTTGACTTGACGACACCAGGAGTCCCACATCCGTAACACTTTATCGGGTTTCTTCCTTCAGTTTTGTAACTTGGGAATTTAGGCACTGTTCCAGAGGGTCCAGATGAGTGGTATAAATGGGATCCTCCAATAGGTTGATTTTTCTTTAATGGAAATGGTTTCCTGAATTCTTCTTTCTTCTTGAAAGTCTGATTTGAATTACTTTTCATTCCAGGCCTTAGGTTGTCATATGCGTCCAACTTCTCAGCCAATTCCAAAAGATCGTTCAAATCCGCCCAAATATCCAGAAAATGTTCTTTGATATTTGCTGGAGTTTTTCTTTTTATCTTATCAGCAATTATCAGACTTTTAAGTTGATCAAACGTGGTTATCTTCAACTCTTTGATCCAACCTTCAAAATAAGAACTTAATTCGAAGTAAAAGTCTCGCCATGTCGAATCTGGGTTTTTCTTCTGTTGGGAAAAGTACTGCCTAAACCTATCCCCCGTAACTCGAAATCTTTTGAGAAGCATTTCTTTTACCTTTTCATAGTTTTGAGCATCATCTTCATCCTCTCTTGCGATGAGCTGAGCTATATCAGGTGGCAATGAGCCTATCAGGTATGCTGTCCAAGTTTTTTCAGGGATGTTCAAGAACTTCGCTTGACGTTCGAAAATTCTCAAGTATAGACCCATTTCATCATCCTTCGAATTGAATCTCGGAATAATTCTATTTAACTCAAGCTTTGGGTTTTCTAGCTGTTGGCTTGTAATAGGTGCTTGGGACAGCTTCTGCATTTCAAAATGAATTTTCATTTTTTCCAGTTCGAATTCTCTTTCTCGTTGCTGAGCCACAACCATGGCTTTCTGTTTCTCCTCTAGTACCACAGCTTTTTGTTTTTCTGTTGCTGTACGTTACGCTACAATGACGCTGAGCATATCTTTGATGAATTCCTCATCATACCTATCACTGTTGGTTATGAGATTTTTTAGTTCAATAATTTTGAGATTGTCCGACGGAGCCAGACCCAATTCTGTGGCCAACATTCGTAAATCCTCTTTTCTGAACCTTCCCAAAAAAGCCATTTTTCGTCACTTTTAGACTGTTTCAAAGTTAATTTATTGAAGTTCAATTAAAGTTAATGAATTAAAGTTCATTCAAAACTGTTAATTCTGTGATCTGAAAATATTATAGTCAAACAATACTTATGCACTTAAAGTTTCCGATACATACAAAAAAATACTCTATACTATAATACACTCTTCCTGAATGACAATATAATTCTCTAATTTCAAAATGTGCTAATTAATTTTCACATCAATATTAATGAGATGTAAAAAAATGAAACAAATTCTTCAATATCAACTATCTTCTAATTTCGTTCTTCAAAATCAAAATAATAATATTTCAATAATATTCATTATTAATCAGAAGAGTATCAGCAATTAACATGAAATCGTATAAATTAAATCAAAGAAACATTTCGTTTTCGTTAACTTAAATCACACAATTAAATTGTTTTTAATCAAAAGCAGTTCAAGCACGTTTAAATAGAAATACCATTCATAAATTATTTCATCCACTCCGAAATTAACACTATTACAAACTTGTTTACACTTAGAAGTACTTGAAATTATTTTCCAAAAATTTTTAAATAAAAAGCATAAATGTTTATACTTTATAAAAACATACAAGTTTTGAAATGTTATAGTAATACTTCGTAATAAATCATGTGCTTCACAAAATAATTATTTTTATATTAAACATAAAAAGTAAAAAAATATTATCATAAAAAATGCATTCAACTTAAAATTTAATTAAAAGTTTAGTAATCAAACAAGAATCAAAGTGAAATTATTTGAATAAATACAAATCGCACTAATTTCTTGATAAGAAAAGTATATATATATATATATATATATATATATATATATATATATATATATATATATTAATGGCATAAAATTCTTAATTAGTAAGAAAATATACATTCATAAATAACCTTCAATTAGCTTTAATCAGAACAAACAATAGAATGCGAGTTTCGTTTTCAAAAAAAGTATTAAGAATACTGACAAATAAATAAGTGAAAATATCACTTAAAATTCAATTACGTTACTATATACTGTAACACACAATACAAACTAAGAGCAATAATATATAATCACTGTTCTTATAAAGAATAACAGAGTAAGATTATTTAGAATAAACATTTATCTGTTCACAGGTTTTCTGGGTGAAAACAATATTTATTCGCAGGGTTGCGAATTCTCTCTTTGTTGTCGGGTGACAACGCCTCAACCTAAGTGGAAAAAGCGAGAGAAAGTTGGGAATTGTGCTCGGATCGGCTCGACGTTTGGGCGCCAATTCGTAACGGTTCTCTTACGTCATTACTGGGTAAACCAAAGTATTTGACAGAATCTTGGGGTAATTAAAATATTGTAATGACATAAAATAACACAGTTACAATGGACAGACATTTAGACACAATACAGGTTAAATATTTAGAGGAAATAAGGGGAAATTAAGTATATTACATAGTCTAGGAATGGACAGCGAGACGAGTAAAGTTTACTCATTCAGTTCCCAACTCTCTCTGGCGGTAATGCAATGCTTCGCTCGGTAACACTTCCGTTACAAGTACCGCCGTCTACATTTCGGTGTCTTAGAATTAAACCGTGTGTTACAATTATAAATAAATAAGAAAATATGCAATATTTTTAAATAAGTGCTAAGAGAAACAATTATAAATAACGAATATTACATGATTAATAAAAAAGTAATATTTGCATTTTTGTATTACATTATGAATAAAATAATTACATAATGTATGTTAAAATTAATTAAGAATTCTAATTACAAAGTAGGGAAAGCTTGCAATATGAAACTTACACTGCAAGTTCCTTCAAAGAATTGCATCGAGGAAAAAGCGTAAAAAAACATTTTTTAAACGTAAAATAAAACGAAAGTAAACGATTTATAGGGGTAATTAAAAGCACAACACTTATTCTTCTAAGAAAAAAAAAAAAATATTCTAGTACTCACTCATTTTAGAAATATTCATGTTCGAAAATAGCAGAGAATTAAAAAGACGCAAACACTAGAAAAATTACACTGAAGATGGTTAAATTTTTACAGAAATTAAAAATTTTTGTTAACCCTCCAACCCCACAGCACGGATTTTTCCGCCCTACTAGAGAGGCTTCGAAAACGGACCACACTGAATTTTTCGTAAGGCCGGTGACTCACCAAAAATGAACCAAACTGATTTTTTCCTCCTCAAGTAATGTGTTCAAACACGGTAAAGTCGTGTTTTCCGAATTCTTTTCCCCCCTTTAAAGGTTTAGTATCTTGAAAGTTAATTAGAGACGGTCGGGGAGACACAATGGGCATTGAGGGGAAGTTTTATGGCTCACGGGGAGAACGGTTCCTGTAGCAATCGTAAAAACCTGGGAAGAATTTCTTTAAACCCTAAAGTGTACTTAAATAATTGCAAGTCAACGAGTTGAGAATTCTCATTTTTTTCTTTACATTAAAATTCTCAAATGAAATTAAGTTTTTATAATGTATGTCTAAGTTTTTAAAAAATATCTGTAGTATTTAAATTCAAATTATATATTAAAACATTGAGGATAATTTACTGTTTCATTTTTCTTATTTTAATCAATACTTTCAGGGATTTTTTTTTAAAAATTATTATTTTGTTATGTGTCAAAAAAATAAAAAAAAGGTTCAAAATTTAAAATCTTTTAAAATTTCGGACACTTCTAAACATGAATAATTTTTAAGCTTCTGTATTACATAATTTGCAAAAAATTTTTATGCATTGTTAAAAAAAACCGCGTATTTAAATCTTTTAGTTTAAATTTCGCCGTTAAATGGATGACTGAGCAAAATAGTGTCATCTCAAAATACCTCATTTGTACTGACTCTCTTTCCTCCTTGGATTCTCTTAAATGTATTTCTTCATCTAACAATATAATCGTCGAGATCCAGAAGCAACTTAAAAGCCTAAGAGATAAAAACATCTCAATAGATTTTGCATTTGTTCTCGGACACACGGGCGTTCTTGGAAATGAGCGAGCCGATTGGCTTGCAAAAGCTGCAACCAAGCGCAAAATTGACATTGACGTTAATATTCCTAAATCGTTTTACAAGAAGATCACGAATGAAAGAATGATGAAGTCTTGGAACCAAGAATATCTCATTTTTAATAAGGGGAGCATAACAAAGAAATTTTTTCCCACCATTAATAAGAGACTATCATGTCATCATTTTTACGTTAACTACAAATAAACCCAATTTCTCACTGGTCATGGTAATTTCAAAAGCTACCTGAACAAATTTAATTTAGCTCCTTCATCTTTCTGTGAGTGTAATATTGGTGGCGAGGAAAATGTAGAACATGTGATCCTTCTGTGTTCCAAGTATGTCAGAGAGAGAACGATCATAAGACTGGCGTTCAAGAGACTCAACATTAATTGGCCACCGGATTTTCACCAACTTCTTTCCACCAGAAGTGCTTTCAATAATTTCTGTAAATTTGCTGTAACTGTTTGTAATCCTTCTTAACTTCATTTTTAATTGTTTATTTCCCTTGAATGTGTGTTTAATACTTACTTCTGTAAGCCCCGTGTGATACTTTGTGGTGCACGGGGATTTTATAATTGTTTTCAATAAAAAAAATATCTTTTAGTTTTTCATAATTTTAAAGCCAGATATTCAAGACATCTTACATAGAATCCCTTGTTTTGTACTGTTCAGATAACAAATTATATTTGAATTTTGAATGTCTGAACATTAATTTCATTCAAGAGTGAGTGAGTGAAGATTAACGTCGCACTGTTCAGCTACACGAGGGCTTTTGGCGACGGACCACGTAATTTTGAACCATGGTCAAGTGACGTGGACGACACCTGAGCTGGCACCCCCTCTCCTAACTACCACACCACACCAACGGGAGGACGTTTCAGCTCTCGACAGATTTAGCGTGCATCGCTGCCCTACGCGGCGGGTCTTTAGTGGTACTGGGCTCGAACTCGTGACAAAGCCAGCCACGATCCGATGCCTATACCACTCGGCTACCGCGGCCACTTAATTTCATTCAAAGAGAACTTTAACTACAAGTTTATATTTTTGAACTTGAATCTTCAAATAAAGAGTATTTAAAAGCATCCGGACAAATTTACAGTTAACATTTGCGCATATAAATAAATATAAAGATCCTTTTTAAATTCAAGTTAGAAAATATATATATTTATGCATAATCCCTCATCATTCATGTTCCATTAGTGGTTGACTGAAGAAAAGGTTATTAAACTTTGGACATTTTTATAATCTTAACCATGCAAAACTAGGAATTTTGTATTAGCTCCACTGCAATTCTGCATTGGAATTTCGAAAAAGATATTTATGCGTGTCTCACATACTCAGTTGAAAAACATATATTTTCCATAAATACTAATAATTCTTTGGATATTTAATATTATCATTAGATTAATTTTTTAATATATATATACGACTTCTAATATTTTTTCAAGTATTCCTTAAATTTCATATAATTTAATTAAGTGAGGGGATATTAAAGCCGCATTCTCTCTTCTCTACTCAACTACTTGAGGGCTTTTGGCGACGGATCTGTGGCTGGGATACCAGGTGGTCAAGGTATCGAATCATGGTTGGCATGTCTCGAGTTCGAGCCCAGTGCCACAAAAGACCCGCCGTGTAGGGCAGCGATGCACATTAAATCTATCGAGAGCTGGAATGTCCTCTCGTTGGTGAGGTGTGGTAGTTAGGAGAGGGGGGTGCCAGCTCAGGTGTCGCCCTCGTCATTTGACCATGCTTCAAAATTACGAGGTCCATCACTAAAAGCCCTCGTGTAGCTGAACAGTGCGACGTTAATATTCACTCACTTGGCGACAGACCTCGTAATTTTAAACCATGGTCAAGTGACGAGGATGACGCTTGAGCATCTCTCCCTTACACGGCGGATCTTCAGTGGTGCTGGGGTCGAACTCATGACACGTCAGCTACGAGTCCGTTACTTTGACCATTAGGCTACCGCGGCCTCACAATGTGGTTGAAAACTGCATGTTATGAGTAAAAATATGCTGAAACATTTGATGAACTTATAATAGATTTTTGCATAGAAAATAGATGTGTGATATGCTAAAATGGCAATATGTAAAAGTTATGAGAATATCGATGACAATTTTTGAAAAATTCAATTTAAGTTTCAGTCTGAAACTTATTTTTTTTTTTTTAGCATTTAACATTTTGAGGACGGCTGGCCGATATAAAGGCCAAAAGGAACAGACCTTTAAAAGACGGCTCTGGCCGGTGTATCGGCCACGCAATGCTTTCCCCTCTTAACAGCTTTCGAAACAGCATGAGGCCTATTACAGCCCTGGAAAATCATTTGCTTGACCGGTTTCTTTTGTATTTAAAAAGGAGGGGAATACAGTTCCCTCTATCACCCTTATCTAGAAATCCCTCTTTTTTTCCCTTATGCTTAAATTCTCACTAGCGGAGAGTGCATAGTTATTTTTTCAAGCGATTTTGTCATCTCGATTACCTAATCATTTCATTTTAAACTAATTTGATTTTTTTAAAAAAATGCTGAAACGTAAAAGGGGACTTACCACTGATGAGATTCAGAAAGTTTTAGCAGATTTAGAAGATGAAATTTTTGATGATTCGGATTCCGATTGTGAGTTAGAAAATGAGGAAGATGATCTGATCTCTGCTCAGCAAAAGTAACACATTGTTAAATGTTTTGTGTAATAAACGCTTAAAATAGTGTAAATAATTTATGTCTAAAAGTGTAATATAACTTTCTGTGGTATTTATTTTATGTTAAAATTGTAATATTCGCAAGCAATGCCGTTTCTTAAATTATAATGGCGATTCAATGAAAAACATAGTGAAATGTTAACGATAGAGTCAAGTTGGCAAATATCTAGCTACTGTCATAGCTCGAGCTTTATTAGAACTTTGTAAGACCCGCCGTGTAGAGGTACGATGCACGTTAATACTTTATCCAACCGCGTTAGAATGTACTGCAGGTTTTTTCATACAATATTTTTTTTTGGATCACTACATTGAAAATTAAGGGATATACATAAACAAAATACTCCACTTTGGGAAATTTAATCCGTTAGAGCTAATAAATTAATTAAAGATATTCCACTGTAAAATTAATTGTATACACCGTTCACTTAAAATAAATAGTCAAATCGTTTTCAAGGAATATTTCTGCTAAGTATTGGTAGAATATTCCTTCTCTAAATTGGAGCGGTGTGGTAGTTGCGAGAAGGGGGTGCCAGCTCAGGTGTCATCCACGTCACTTGACCATGGCTTAAAATTACCTGGTCCGTTGCCAAAAGCTTAACAGTGTGACGTTAATATTAACTAACTCCAAAAAATACAGTAAAATGCAATATCCGCCTGTTCAATTAAAATTACAGCGTTATAATTAATTACTAACCACAAACAAATTTTGAAAACTTGTCCAAATGATGTAGTGTGAAAGAGAAAGTTTATTTACTTTAAGTACCATAACCGATAAAAGCATTTATTGCGAAAAAAAAGATCGATTTCTTAATTCCAAATGTGCATAATAAAATCATAAAAAAGGCATTCAAATAAAGAGAGATTTATAACAACCTCTCCCTTCAAAACTTAGTTTTATTCTGAAATAAAAAAAATTAGGGATTATGCAGATCACAGGAATTAATTAGAAGCGAGCGCCATGCGTAGCCAAAACAAAAAGGGTTTCTTCACAAACAAAAGATAGATATATGCTGTCGTGGGCGCGCACGCCAGAATTGCTTGGAGATGGCAGAATTTTTTCGTACTTACTTGACAAATATCGTTATATTTTGGACACTTCATACAATATCATTATAAATTATAGTATATGCTTTAAATTATAGCCTATGTATTCTTCTGATGTATAAGCTATATTACTGTAAAGTTTCATTAAAATCCATTCAGTTGTTTTTGCGCGAAAGACGGCCAAACATCCTCACAAACTTTCGCATTTATAATACACATCTAGATTACACAATATATTACTGTACAGAAACGTATTTTTACTGTTATCTTACATTATGCTTAATGAAGAATTTTTTTAAAAAAATTTTGTATTGAAGCATAAAAAAAAGTCTATTTTTAATCGTGTATAAACAACAAAAAACAAAAAAAGAAAAGATATTTACTACAAAAAATTACAGAAATATTCGTTACAGATTCTTAAAATTATCCATTTTAGTCCTTCGACTTTATTTATAAAATGCACACAAAACTAACTTCGACATTTTTATTATAACAATTGATGTATAAAAAAGTTGAGTGTTCGAACCAGAAACTCTTAATTCCGATATCATTTCTTTGAAATTTGTAGAAAACATATATTACAAGCTCTTCAACATAAGAGAAAAGCCCCGATTTATACAAAAACCTTAAAAGCAAAAATGAAATCCTTGTTTTTGTTACACTATTATTCTTTGAAAGTTCTACAGGGTTGGATTTCCTGATTAAAAAAAATTAAAGTAAGTTTCTTTTATAATAATAATTACAAAAAAATTTGCAAAATGCTCTAAAATCTATCTGAAGAATAAATATAATCAGAACGTAGTCTAATAGATAGTTATATTGAAGTAAAAAAAAATGTGTTTGTTCTCTCTTTTTTTCGCCAGTTATTCGTGAGTCACACTTTTTAGGTATGATAGTACAAAGAAAAAAGTGTTCGGGTGTGCTCTAAGGCTATTGAACTTTTGAAACTCTGAATACAGAATCAGATGGTTCTTGTATATCAGCATGAAAGCAGGTTGTAAAATCTTTATATCGATAAAGAATGCTTGTCCCTCTTGATTATTGTTGATGCTTTAGTTTTTGGTCATTGTTGATTATCCTATGCCTTTTTTTGGTGTAATAAAACCTAGAATTGCACATGTGCCTTCTTGTAAATCTTCCAAAGTTGCTTTCAAGTAGCCGGAAAACTATTCTTCCTCTAGATGCCATTATAAATCTTTAGAGAGTGCATTTCTTTCTCAATGAAATGATCGTACATAGGATAAATAGAAACTATGTCAACCAAGCCCTTCTTCAAGACTGTCCTCTTCTACTTAGCGAACGTTATTCGGAGAATGAAAACAACCCACTTCCGGGAACTGATATTGTGTTAGATTTTGAGAGATAAGGTAAAAAGCCCCCAATCACTTAGGGCAGTGATCCGCAACCCCCGGTCCCCGGATCAAATGGTACCGGGCCATATAAAGAACATTAAACTATTGCCATTTTATTTAAAGTGGTGCATTTCTCTCGGATTTGAGCAACTTTCCACAGAAATCACTTTTATTCATTTTTGGTGTAACTATATTTTACTCTGAAGGCATATTTAAATGTAACTAAATTAAAATTGTTAAATCAAAACAATCTAAAGTATAAATAATCAACGTGTCCCACCCTTAGCGGGCCGCTGTAAAATTATCAAACGTTGACCGGTCCGCAGCGATAAAAAGGTTGCGGAGCACTGACTTAGGGGACTGTCCAAACGAAGCGGGGGTGGGGAGGCGTGATATTTGAAGCTAAAGTCTTTCTTCGTTTTTAAGAAAATCAAAGAAAAATTGTCAGTTATCTGTAACCCGACTGTGGAGTGTGCGTTGAGAGTGAGTGTGCGAATATTATCGTCGCACTGTTCAGCTACACGAGGGCTTTTGGCGAAGGACCACATAATTTTGAACCATGGTCAAGTGACGTGGACGACACCTGAGCTGGCACCCCTCTTTCCAAAACACCACACCACACCACGGGAGGACGTTTCAGCTCTCAACAGATTTAACATGCATCGCTGCCCTACACGGCGGTCTTTAGTGTGGTACTGGGCTCGAACTCATGACATGCCTGCCCGTGCGTTGAGAAGGAAACGTTTTTTAATTGTTTTGATGTTGATCGAAAGAGTTGGCTTCGTAAGAATGAATTGGCTCTATCTTATGCACAAAATCACACTCCAAAGTCAGTTCATTACCGCACAAAAATCAGAGCTGTAAACTTAGAATTTAAGCAATAATATGCAATAGTTTTGAAATTTTAAATAAAATGTAAGGATTATTCAAAGGTTAAGAATATCACTTTTTTGTACAAAAAGTGAAAAAAAAATTAATAAGTCCCAATATGTTGCTCTTACTCGCAAAAGAAACAATTAATTATAAATAAGAATAATATAATCATTTTGTATAAACAAGTTTGTCGAGATGCATGAAGCTCCTCGGCAACTTAAATATGTTTGTAATCATAATATTTAGTCTTTGATACCAGCTTATTGTTTTCGTTTTACTATCAAGAGTATTCTAAGAATTCAAAGCATTTTCTCTTTTTTACTAATGAAAACAATTTATTAATGTTGGAAAAAATATAATTTTAAATTTCTAATGTATATTTAAAGAATTTATTTTTAGGAACACGAGGTATATATGAATTGATAAATTATTAATATTTCATTTACGAGTTCTATTAGGGTCAAAGTAATAAGACGGACCTCGTAATTTAAATGACGATCAAGTAACGAGAACGATAGTCGAGCTAGAGCCCCCACTTCTTATTTTCACACCACGGCAACGTAAGGACTTTGATTTTATGCGTATCAGCTCTGCTACACAATGGAACCTCTAATCGTGACCATTTTTCAATAAAAACATGTAGTGACTACAATATCGCATTATCCAACATGTCCAACACTTATAGGCTTAGGATATTCATATTTTAAAGCATAATGCGAAACACTTAACTGCTTTTCATCTCATATATTTGCCACAGTAATTGTTTTATCATAATTTTCTGTATATATAAGAAGAATTAGATCAAAGTAAAAGATTTTAATTTTTGAAAGATGCTTGTTATAATAAAATGTAGATTTAATCTTAGGATTCGTTGAGTACTATGCATTCTAATGTATCATAATATAATGGATTATGGAAAAATATAAAAAATGACAATTATACATGAAATCTATCATTCCTTTATGGAAGATATATACGAAAATCCTTAAGAAGATTTAAATTTTTGCGATTTTTCTGGCATGTTCTAAAAAAGAAAAACAATTATAAATTGAGTAACAACGAAGTTTCCAAAAAAAGGATTTATGGCAATATATGTTTATTGATATGCAGATGCTGTGAATACTCTTGTAAGAGCTTTTAAACTCACTTTATTGTCGATTTGAGAAAGTCTGAACTTTACATTATTACATAAAGAGACATGATCAGCAATTGGGCTTTTTTTTTTTTGTATTTTTGCTTATAATTATGTGAAAGTTATAAATAATGATGTTATTTACTTCTTATTTCTAATTTGACTATTTTAAGTTTTAACACCAGGTGTGTACCAAATTCTTGCATTTATATGAATAAAAAATAAATTTAAAACATTTTATAACTATTTTAATAAATTTAATTGAAAATCAAAATATATATTCTTTTATCTTAAATGAAATCAATTAAATTTGGATTAGTTTATTGTACCTTTTCCTGCAATGATATAAGCGTTTATTTTTTTTATGAAATGCTTTATATTATCACCTCTGTTTTGTGCTAAAATTTCTTGAATTTTCTTGAACTGAAAACATTAGTAATTACTGCATTAGATTCTTCAAGAAAACATGTTTCCCTAAGAAAGGGAGACTATTTGTGTTTAGGGACTTTCTAAGCCGCGAACATCCCCACTATTCAGCGGGGTATCAACGACTACCCTGCTTCTTTTATCCACCGATGTAAGGTGTCATAAATCAGCTACGAAAACAGGGGAAGTAAACTTCGCTGGAAGCGCCGTCTTTAAAGGCATTTTTCTCACAAAAACCGCAGTCTCCAAAAGGTTAATATTAAATAGTCGCGATAACAAATTAATAGTTTAACGCATTCATAGATTATAAAAAATAAAGGTATAAATGACATTGTTGGGAATAATAAGTTTTTATAGTTTTGAGTTCAGACTTCTTTGAAGGAGTGTAGACTATTAAAAGACTGATGTAGACGTTAGAAAACTAATATTTAAAATGTATGGAAAACAATATCTGCAATTCCATGATCTTGACGAGCAGAAGACGGCAATTTTACTTAGTAGGGCAGAGTAAGCATAAGTTAGAAGCTTGTGGAGTAAACAACCAGGCCTCTGCAGTTTTGGCAGGTAATGAACTCCCATTTGTTGCTTTCTCTCTCTCTCTCAGTAAGGAATATAAAAATAACAAATACAAAAATAAGTCATGTAAAATTTTATATATTTTAATAACAATGAATTCTGAACTTAATTTCCAATTCATTTGTTCACGAGTTGGCAGTAACTACGGTACTCTATCGACCGTACTTCTTATATACACTGCTGGACAAGTGCTAAGGACGAATCGCTATGTAGCATAACATAAAGCGAGACGTGGCCTAGTAGGATAAAATATAGTTGCCACACTGTTCAGACATTAGAATAAAGAATATATATTGTTCTGGAAAGTACAGAAGCTGTGAAACATCTGAAAGAAAAAAAATGTTCATTTGATCTGCGTACGGAGAAATGGAACAATGCATCTAAAAGTCAGCAAGCACCTAAAAGAAAGGTATCAGTACGGGATATGTCCACCGTGGAGTGTGAAGCAACACTCCACACGTCGTACCATACTTTGCACAACATTATTCAGCAGCTGTTGAGGCAATTTATCCCATTCCTCTGTGAGTGCACGGATGAGGGTGTTCTTGTTTGTCAGAGGATAGTTTCGACCAGCAACTTGCCTCCCCAAAGCATCCAACACATTTTGAATGGGGTTTAGATCTCGAGAACGCGCTGGCCATACGAGACGTTGAATACCCTCGCTGTCTAGACAATGCTGAACAGCGAGTGTTCGTAACATGTTGCGTTGTCGTCCAGGAAAACAAATTTATCACCGACAGCACCACGGAAAAGACGAACATGAGGAAGTAGAACTTCATCAATGTATCTTTGGCCCGTCATAGTCCCATTCGCAACCACATGTAGGCGCGTGTGGCCATTGATCATGATGCCGGCCCACACCATGATACTGCATGTCGGATATCGGTCCTTTTCCTGGATATTTTCTGGACGATAAGCAGTACCACTCTCGCGCCAGATCAGTTGGCGTCTACAATCCGATGACAGACTGAACCTACTCTCATCTGAGAATAGTTCGCATGCCCAGTCCTGTTCAGTCCAATTGTGATGCTCATGACACCATTGCAAACGGGCAGTACGGTGCTGTCTGATCAATGGGACACACACAACAGGTCTCCGTGCGTATTAATGCGACGCCGATTAAACTTAAACTATTTAATTTATTCCCATTAAATCCATTTTATAACAAACCAGGTTCTACTCTCTTTTAGCGCCGCATTATGGCTTAAGTTAAACATTAAATCTTTTAAAGACAAATAAACTGTACGCTAAATCAAAAGTCATTCTTTAAATAATCATTAATTTATTTTAAAACAATAAGATTGAAATTAAGTTAAAGCATAAAGAGACACATAACTGAATTTTACTTAACTCTGAGAAGAGGCGAGGAAGAGGAGTCATGTCGCCCTTGGAGTCCCCGCGATGTTAATTGGACGGGACGTGTCAGACCAAATGGGTGTGAGAGAATGCGTCAAAAAGAGTGAGAGAGAGATAAATCGGGGTGCATCTCCTTTTTATTCCGCGGCGACTTGCTTCTGTGTGCTGGAGCGGATTCTTTACAATCTCTGTATAATTCTCTCTCATTGGTCTAAAGTCAGCGGAGGATTACCGTCTCACGGTCAGTGACATCCCCAAGCGCGGGAAATTCTAAAGACACCCCCTATACCATGATATATTTATGGGAACAGTGCCCTCTTTCAGGCGTGGGAACGCGTCACCCTTTTCGGTGGGGTAAAAGAGACGCATTCACCAAATTCCTTCTGTTGTAAACAACAACAGGGCAGATGTAAAAATTACAGTTGTAACTTTAGGGACCGGCGACCTCCCATCAGTATAGTCCTCCTCCCCACAAACGTCTGGCAACAGTTTTTCGGGAGATCTGCTTTCCTGAGGCAGCAAGAAACTGATTTGCCACCTGCTGAGCTGTGGTGCGCCTGTTCCTTTTTGCTGATAGGACGATATGTCTTCTGCAGGCGTCGTACTTCTAACACGACCTCCCCCGTGCCGTCTACTACACATTCCAGTAGTTTTAAATGACTTCCACAGCCGTGAAACAACGCTGTGAGCGATGTCGAACTCCCTGGCAACATCTGTTATTTTTCGCCCTTCTTCGATCTTTTCAATAATTCGGCCACGCATAAAATCATCTATGTGATGTCGGGAAGACATGCCAAAAATTTTAAGTTCGTCTATTAAATCTTTCCTGTAAAATTTTGACTTGAAACAACAACTGTCCACACACGTCAAAACCTTTAATGCTCTTATGAACGCAATCACGTGATGAACAGAGGTGGAAAAAAAATTGCATACTCATACTTCTTTTTACTAATATCCCGCACTTATTCTAATTTTCCACATTTTGCTTCCTTTCATTTTGTTGTTTCTATGGATGATAGTGTTATCCGTCCTTAGCAATTGTCCAGCAGTGTATATATATATATATATATATATATGTAATAATTCCCTCTAGCATTCTCTTTAATTAACTTTTTTAAACAATATTGAAATCTTTTGATTATTTGGTTCAGAACTAATACTCTGATTTTAATCGTAATCGATGAATATTATTACATCAGAAATTCCTCTCCCGCACTTTCTATCCGATCAGAGCTAAAATTACGTAATCATCGCGCACTTGCACGGTTGGTGAGGAATAAAACAATTTGTGTAATGGCGTTCGTTGCTCTATCCTTTTTTGCCGTCATAATGTACTGGTAAATATAGCTGTTTCTCCGTGTTTATGTGTTGTGTCCGTCAAGATGTCACTTTTGCTTGTCCACTGTGCTTTGATATCATCATCATGAATTGTTTGTCTCGTCTTTTTGAAAGTGCATTATAATTTTGTCCTAAACTTCGATGTGTGCGCCACAATAAAGAAGATGTCTGTTCACTGAACATGTGTATTTTGATGAAAACCTGCTCACACCCGACAAAAGTCAACCACTCGGCCAATACATAACAGAAAGCCGGTAGGATGGTTTCCCACCGTGAAGAGAAGAAAATAGGAAGTGCGTCGTAAGTTTGCTAAAATTCTTAATGCTTCAACTTCTTCGTTGGGCAGGGGGAAATCCCCTTTTCAAGTTGTGCGAGACGGCTTTGTTCTCATCGAATTAATCCAAGGATTTTTTGTGAATATAACAAGTTCATGTTTCGTCGAAAAGTGCAGTCGTCAACAGAAAAGTGAAGATTTTTAAATGTAAGTTACGAAATACTATTATCAATCATTTATATTGCAAATTTTATACATATGATTTTTTTCAACAAGTGATTCTGACCTTTGATATTTTTGTGCCTGGCATTACATGAAAAATTATTTGATATATATTTAATAGTGTTGCAATACATGTTTTTTAACATAAAACAATATATATTGAAATAAGAAATTTAAATACTGTAATGTTTGATATTTGAATTTAATAATTAATAATTGCAAATGTTTTGATTTTGTTGTAATTTCAATTTTATATATTTTGGTATTTCTATTTTTGGTACTTCAAATGTTTAAGTTTAAGTGAAATTTTAATATCTGTATGATTCTCAGATCTGGTTTTAAAATGGCTAATAATGAACAAACCAATTTGGCTGTAATAAGTAATACCAACCAAACCCTTAATGAACCATACATAGTCCCTTTTGATTCTGAAAATGGAATGTTAATAGAAGCTTGGTTAGATTATTATAATAATGCATGTAAACTTGGCAATAGAGATGATAGTTGGAAAATTGTAAACATATCAAGATATCTAAAAGGGTCTACATTAACTCAGTACATTAACTCTTGTCTTAATATTTCAAATTTTGGAGAACTGTGTTCAATTCTTATTGAAAATTTTTTAAAACCTAATGTTATAACTTTGTCAGATTTCTCACAACTTCAATTAAAAGATAACTTAGAACAATATTTTCATCAAAAATTAAATTATGGTAGACAATTAGTATTACCTCCTCAACTCATTTTAGAAGGACTTACGGATGGAATGCCCACCAGTATTAAACAATTAATGACAGTAAATCCCCCTACCGAATGGCTCATGGTAGCTACACGCTTAATGAAAACCCAAGCCCCAAAACCTGAACAGAATACTTTCAGACAAAATGTGCCCATTCGACCAAGACAAAATACTTTTGTACCTCAAAACCGCTACTTTGTTCGACCCAACTTCCAAAATTTTAATAGAATGCGTCCCCAACATCTCCCAAATCAGCATGCTCATAACTTTAACAATAGAGGTTTTAGGCCCAACAACCACACACATTTTCAACATGGACTGCCACCATATCCATGTAAAATTTGCACACAACAAGGAATTCCCAGTGCTTATCATTGGAAACTGCAATGTCCTTTTAATCAACATCAATTAAGGCAAACCCCATTTAATTGTGATCCACCTTTGGCTGCTAACGCTGTTTCTCAGAGCTCGGAGAACTCTGTTGACAGTCAACAATTTCCTAATCAGAGACAATATCCCCTTACTGAGGCCTCTTGCCCCACATATTGACAATTACAGGTGTCTGGACACATCTCATCATTGCCAAGCCTAGCTAACTTGGACAATTTACCTAAACATAACAATGTGAATATCGTTATTGATACTGGATCCACTCTATCTTTAATTTCTACAGATATTGTAAATAAACTTAGATTACATAAACAAACAACTAGGCCTATACATATTAATCCAAGCGAATGGCAATTTTCAACTAAACAAACTATGCAAAGCGTACTTAACAATTGGACAGGTAGAAAGAAACATAAATCTGTATATAATTAATAGTAGTCAACCTTACATTATTCTAGGACTACCAGAATGTAGTCAATATAAAATTGTTATTGATTGTGAACATAACCAGTTACTACAAAATGGACAAATTATTGTAAATAATCAAAATTCACTTACTAAACCAATTTCATTACATATACAGGAAGGGTTAGTAAATATCTCAGAGGAAGTTCTCTCACCTCTGACTGTTAAAGAACTATCTCCTAACCTGATACAACTTCTTTCAGAATACACTCATATTTTTTCTAAAAATAAGTATGATGTAGGTAAAATAAGAATGGAGCCCCCTAGAGTTAATTTAACATCAGACCTCCCAATTTATCAGCGAGCTTATAGAACCTCAGCCACTTCAGAAGCTGAGATTAATAAACAAATACAAAATTTATTAGCTGTAGGTTTAATTAAAGAATCCAATAGCTGTTATTCTTCCCCGGTTACATTAGCTTATAAGAGAGATGAAAGGCAGAAAACCAGATTATGTATTGATTATAGAAAGCTTAATGCCATTTGTAAAACAGATGCAGAACCATTACCTCGAATAGACTCCCTGCTAGATAAATTGAATAGTGCTAAATTTTTTTCTACGATTGACCTCGCAAGTGTTTACTGGCACATTCCATTGCATGATAAAGATAAAGAAAAATTAGCTTTTGTTACAACTGAAGGTTTATATGAATTTCTCTCTCAAGTTCTTCCTTTTGGCTTTCGAAATGCCCCAGCAATTTTTAATCGTACTATTCGTAAAATTTTAACTAAACATAAGTGTTCAAATTTTGCTTGTCACTATTTTGATGATATAGTTGTCTTTTCAAATTCTTTAGAGGAACATTATGCTCATTTAAGAAAAATATTCCAAATTTGTGAGGAGGAAAACGTTAAATTAAAATTTTCAAAATGTGTTTTTGCAAAAACTAAGATAAACTTTTTAGGCTATGAAATTAAAGAAGGCTGCATTACCCCTGATAATCAAAATATTGAAACTATTAAAAAATTACAACCTCCCAAAAATGTTAAACAACTTCAAAGTTTCCTTGGTTTTGTAAATGTTTATAACAAATTCATTGATTCCTATGCCAAAATTAGGGAACCTTTAAATAAATTACTAAAGAAAGATAAGCAATGGGAGTGGACTGCTGAATGTCAAACAGCATTTGAATTGTTAAAAATAAATTAATAACTAAACCTGTATTACAATTATATGATCCTAAATTACCTCTGCATGTTTTCTGTGATGCCTCGATGAAAGCTATTGGAGCTATTTTGAAACAACCTGATAATTCTGGTACTCTTCATCCAGTATCTTTTCATTCTAGAACTTTACGTGAGTATGAAAAAAATTATTGCATCACAGAATTGGAATGTTTGGCCATAACAGATGCTCTTGATAAGTTTTATTATTATTTACACAGTAAAAAATTCATAATCCATACTGATCATGCTGCTCTTGTTTGGCTTAAAAATGTAAGAAATTTAAGGGGTAGATTATTTCGTTGGTCATTAAAATTAAGCATGTTTGATTATGAAGTAAAATATTTAAAGGGAACTAATAATGTTGAAGCTGACATGTTATCAAGACATCCTATTGCTCAATATATCCAACACTCAGTACATTTAGTTGAATTAAGTGAGATAAAGACCCATCAAAATTTAGATAATGTAAATGATCCTAAATATAGGAAAATTGATGATGTCTTTGTTATTAAAAAGAAAAATCTGTTTAAAATTGTTGTACCTTTTTCATTAAGAAGAAAAATTTTGCAAAATGCTCATGAACAATTTGGACATCCTGGTACTCAAAAAATGATAAATTTAATTACTCCTCAATACTATTGGCCTCATATTAACTTAGATATTTCAAAATTTGTTAAACATTGTAATATATGTCAATTAAATAAACGGAAAAGGCAAAAGATTTGGTCTTTTACAGACTGTACCCCCCACGGATCAACCTTTTGAGTATATCCCTGTTGATACTCTCTCTCTCTGTTGGTGGATTCAATTACTATAATTCTACTAAAACTTTTCTTCACTTAATAATTGATCATGCAACTCGCTATGTTTGGGCTTTTGCTTCTAAAAGTGAAACAACCGAAACCTATGCAAATTGTTTAAAACAACTTTTCCAAATTCAAATACCTAATAAACTGTTAACTGATAGAAATGGTGCTTTTACCTCATCCAGATTCAAACGCTTTTTAAGAAATTATAACGTTAAACAGTTATTAACTACTTCTCATCATCCCCAGACAAATGGTAAATGTGAACGTGTAAATCAGTCTATTGTAACTAAATTAAGATGTAAAGTAAATTCTTCTCCTACCAAAATTCTAGAACAAGTAATCAATGAGTATAACTTAACACCTCATTCAGTCACAAAATTCCCTCCTGCATATTTGTTATTTGGCACTTTACCATATACACCTCCATTAGCTCAAAATCAAGTTTACCCTCCAGTTGAAGAAGCCAGAAAATTGGCAAAAGAGAACACCATAAAATACCATGAGAAAAATAAAATTAAATATGATGCGTGTTTCATTGATTCTCCTTTTGAACCGGGTGACCTCGTAATTTATGAAGAATTCAACTATCCAAATCGAAAAAAATTATCCCCAATTTTTTCAGGCCCCTATGAAATAGTACAAAAGCTGTCAGATGTCAATTATGAAATAACAAAGCCTAACGCGTTAACTAAAAAACCTACTGAAATTGTGCACGTTTCAAAATTAAGAACTTATTACCCTCCTGAAGAATTGAAATTGAGTCATGAATAATAATAATTACACTAAAAAGAAAATACACACATACAACTACACAAAACCAAATCATTGTCCTCTTGCCCCTCTTAGGTGGACCCCCTTTCCACTCTTGAGATATTTTTTTTTACTGTTGTTGTTGTGTGTGTGTGTGTGTTGTGTGTGTGTGTGTGTGTGTGTGTGTGTGTGTGTGTGTGTGTGTGTGTGTGTGTGTGTGTGTGTGTGTGTGTGTGTGTGTGTGTGTGTGTGTGTGTGTGTGTGTGTGTGTGTGTGTGTGTGTGTGTGTGTGTGTGTGTGTGTGTGTGTGTGTGTGTGTGTGTGTGTGTGTGTGTGTGTGTGTGTGTGTGTGTGTGTGTGTGTGTGTGTGTGATGTATCAGAACAAGAAATGATTGTAGATCTTACAATGTGCGAAACATGGGTCCACCTCCCAATCCATTTCGGATTTTTTCCTGTCTTCATCTCGATGTACTGTTTAAGTTTTGGAGAAGTGTGCATTCTTGGATGGAGGCAGGGAAGAGTCTGAATTAAAAATTCCCCTTCCTTAATAGTCTTGGACTGTTAAGTTTACTTTTAGACGAGGAAGTCAAATTTTTGAGACAAACTTGGATGTTTTCATGATGTTTGTCATTGATATTTTGATATTTTAGGCTACAATTATTTTGAATCTTATTTTCATTCCATTTTAAGTGTTCCTTATTTTATTTTTGATATTATGTATTTTTATATCATGTTTAGTAGTGTGAATGTGTTATTACATCAGCTCTTCATGAAATTGTGAATATTTTGGAACAATATTTTGATATTTTTATTACATTTTGAATTTTATATTTTGAATGTTGTTTATGGGTATCCATGTGTTCCAATTTAACAGTTATATGTTTTCATATTTTTCCAGTATCTAATTTCTGTATTGGAGATCATGCTATGTATGTCATTACCGACAAGTGCAAGAAGTTTCATAATTAATAATTTATTCAAAACTTTAAAACTAATTTCTCTGTAAGGTACGGGTCTGTATCAAGGGCCCTGGTGCACGCCCGCGTCTTACGGAGGGGGGAAATGTAATAATTCCCTCTAGCATTCTCTTTAATTAACTTTTTTAAACAATATTGAAATCTTTTGATCATTTGGTTCAGAACTAACACTCTGATTTTAATCGTAATCGATGAATATTATTACATCAGAAATTCCTGTCCCGCACTTTCTATCCGATCAGAGCTAAAATTACGTAATCATCGCGCACTTGCACTGTTGGTGAGGAATAAAACAACTTGTGTAATGGCGTTCGCGTTGCTCTATCCTTTTTTGCCGTCATAATGTACTGGTAAATATAGCTGTTTCTCCGTGTTTATGTGTTGTGTCCGTCAAGATGTCACTTTTGCTTGTCCACTGTGCTTTGATATCATCATCATGAATTGTTTGTCTCGTCTTTTTGAAAGTGCATTATAATTTTGTCCTAAACTTCGATGTGTGCGCCACAATAAAGAAGATGTCTGTTCACTGAAGATGTGTATTTTCATGAAAACCTGCTCACACCCGACAAAAGTCAACCACTTGGCCAATACTTAACATATATATATATATATATATATATATATATATATATATATATATATATATATATATATATATATATATATATATATATATATATATATATATATATATATATATATATATGTTAAGAAGTACGGTTGATAGAGTACCAATAATTTTAACGCAATTTTATATTTCTCGTTCTCATAAACTTTACTCCTTTTAAAACATGTATTGCTAAAATACTCTCCTTTTGTATATTTATAAAATTTTAAAAATATAATGGTTATCTTACCCAACATTTTAAATCAGGGGCGGCAACTGTGTAGCTAATACGTGCCAAACCAATCTGTCAGTATCATTCAGCGTGCCACATAGTAGGAAAGTTTTGAAATCCTTCGATTCTTACGGTAATATTTGCAGATTTAAAGAATAGAGGTAAATAATTTAGATTTACAGTTTTATTTTATATTAATTATGGATCAATAAAATACATTTATTAACATAAAAATAAACAATATAAAATGTTAGTATTTCTTCAACAAAGATAAAAAAAAAATTAAAAATGTATGTTTCCAACATATTTATTTAAATAAGAAATAGACAAAGTGAAATATAAATTATTCCCTTCATTACAGTTAAATAAAAATTGTAATGCGAATTAACTCTTTCATCACTCTTCTTTCATATCGCAAAACCAGGGGTATAATGCGTGACACGATTCTGAGCATTCAGTTGTTAAACAATTTCTTTGCGGAGTCGAAATATTTTTCATATTAGGAAAGATTTTTTACTTTGATATGCCGAATCATAAGTGGAAAGCAGAGTACATGCAATTTTCTTTTTTCAACAATTAAATCCCCTAGCAATAACATTCAATTATTTACAAAATAGCTGTAAATTTATCCTTAGAATTATCTTTCAGATTATTTTATAGTTCCATAAATGTCCATAACTCAGAAGATGTTTGTCAAATAAGGTCTATTGTCAACTTCCATCCACTCAAGAATTGACAAATTTGTAGAGTAGTGCTGAGTGCCACTAAGAATTGTACCACGTGCCACAGGTCCATAGATTGCCGACACGTTTTAAATGTTCTTATTAACTAACCATCTCCTATTCAAACACAATTTATATGATAAAAAAAGGGTTTTCATTCATTTTATATGGAATTGTATTAGATTCAACCATAAGTAATTTTGTGTATCAAAAAAATTACATTTTTTCGGAGATCCCCTTAGAGCAAAATGAAAGGAATTTGACATAATTATAGTGTTTCTCTAAAAGGGGAAACATTCACTTTCAAAATACAATGCGTAAATTGGTTTTAGGTGTACGAAGTTATATTCACTATTATTCCTAAAATAAATTTTGATATCTTGGTTTTTTGTTAAGTTTTGAAGTTATTTCTTCAAATATACTTCTCCATTACATTTCTTTCAAACTTGCTATTTTCTTTTGAGGCCACGGTAGCCTGATGGTCATGGTTATGAACTCATGTCCAGTGTTCGAGCACTGGTACCACAAAAGTTTAGCGTTGAAGAGGAGCCGATGCACGTTAAACACGTCGAGGTCTAAAGTCCTCGCGTTGGTGTGATGTGGAAGTTTGGAAGGGAGTTATCAGCTCATGTATCGTCCTCGTTACTTAACCGCGGTTCAAAATTACGTAGTCGCTCGTCAGTAGCCAACGTGTTGACTTAGAATGCAATATAAACTTACTTATTACTGATTGACAGTAAAACGGATATCTGTGGAACTTTACGACCAAACCGAAAAGGTTTACCTGTTTCATTAAAAAGTTCTACACTGAAGAAAGGGGAGATTATAGCCTTCCAAAAGGGTAAAATGTGTGTTTTAAAGTGGAAGGATAAAAAACCCTTGCATATGCTTAGCACTTTTCATAACGCTGACATAATGGAAGTGAAAGCTAAGAAGGGGGATTCTGTGAAGCTGAAACCAAAAGCCGTGGTGTTTTATAATAACAGCATGGGGGTGTTGATAGATCAGATCAGTGTCTATCTTACTATCCTGTTGCCCGAAATCAACAGCGAAAATACTACAAGAAGATTTTTCGACATTTGTTAAATCAAATTGTGTGAAATTCCTTCGTTATCTTTAAGAAAAATGGCCTGATTTTAAATCATATTAGTTTTCGAATGAAACTGATAGAACGATTGATAGAAGAAGGAGGTAGTGATTCTAGTTCTCGAAACTTTGTTTCCCCTAAAATTTCTGAAAATGTAGTCCGCTTAATTGGAAGGCACTTCCCTTCATATGTAGAAAGTGACTGTTAAAAAAAAAAAAAAAAGAAACATCGCGAAAATGTGTGGTATGCAACCTTAAGATAAATGATAATGGAAAACGCATTCGAAAAGAAACTCGTTTTCAATGTAAAGACTCTAATGTTGGACTGTGTGCAGTGCCATGTTTCGAAAAATATCACACTGTGACATTTCTGTAAATGACATGTATGTGTCTTTCTCATACTTCTTTGATATTTTTTGCTATTTATACCTGTTAAAATTTTTTATAAAAGGTTTTTTGTAATTAATTGTAAATTGAATAAAACCTTTTCTTACAATTATATGTATTTAAGGATGAAATCTGATTTACTTTATTCAGGAAATTTTTAGTAAATTTCATTTTCTTAGCCAACTTATTTCTTTTAAAACATGCATATTTGTGTATTATATAATTAAATTTCTAACTATCTAAAATTATGTCTGGCTTTTTTCTTCATTAAAATCTTTCAGGATTTTACAAATTATCTTGCCATTATTCATTATGTACTTAATAAGGAAAAATATATCTAAATATAAATAATTTCTGGCCTAATAAACATATAATTGTTTTTAGCTACATTTTGGAAAATGCATTGAAATTTGTATCGGGACAGGATTTTAACATATTATGAATGTGTTTTTGACTGCCACTATGTTATACATTTATCTTTCATTCTTTTTACAGTATGAGTAGAAGTCGTAAACAGTTTTGTCACAGTAAAATTAATTTTTGTTTTATATTCAAATTATACTATTATATTGATTCTGAAAATAATAGGTTAGTTTGACAAGCCATTATTTCACAATTTTAAAGCATTGAACAGTTTTGAAATTTTTAAAACTTTTCTAAAACGTTAAATTATTAAAAATATTTAATTATTGTAAGTGATTAATATTTCTTAGATTATAGGAAACAAAAAGTATAAAATTTAAAATATATCTCTTTGTTGAATTTTAATAATTATTTTTATGGCTTTACCTGGAAAAAACCCAACTTTTTTTAAATATTAACATTAAGATATTTTTAAAAAATAACTAGAGCTCTCAGACCTAAATCCATATGAACTTTTATAGAACATATGTAAGGGAACATTTACAAGATATTTCAAGACTCTTATCTTGAACAGGAAAAAACGCCTTAGGGATTAGAAAAACACTCTCATCTTCAAAATTAAAATCTGAGAAAACATATTTAAAATTTGTAAAGGCATAAAAAATTCCAATACCTGTAAAGCTTTAATTTTTTAATCTGTTACTATCCAACTTATGCTCTACATGAAAATTCTACTTTAAATAAATATGACTGAAATATCTTTTTTAATTCAAAATATTCTAAGACATATAACATTGATAACAACTGTTAATTTGATCAATTATTCACTTTTATCAGAACCTTATATATTCACAAGAGTTTTAAATGCAAAATATTTATATAGAAATTAGTAGTTATACAAACGTAATCCAGAAATCACCAAGTTTGTAAACAATATCTATTTTTTTATAAGTTCCCCATCGTGGCAGTTAAGCAAGTTTAAGTTTTTGTTGCATGACTTTGTGAAGATCCCCTTGGATCTCACTTTGAGAACGAGAATAATTTGGAGTCAGATAAGAGCCAGTAGCCATTTTTATAAATAACTTTCTTTATTTGGTTATATTTCCCAAATAGAATCAAAGACTTTTAATAACAAATAAATCAAAAAAGTAGTTATATGAGGTTTAAAAGAGACTAGCCTTTAAATTAACTTGAATATCTAATGATCGAATTAATTAACAATTAGAATATCGATCACGCAGAGATTACCGCAATAAGAGATCCCAGAATTATATTCAATAATATTTCTACTGAACATTTAATTTTAATCTCACTCCTAATATAAAGCTTTAATGAGACTTTAATCAATATTTACCACACTGCAGCTCAACTCAGCTTTTTCTGAGATTTTATCCTCCTAGAAATCTCCAAAAATAAATCTCTACTATTATACCTTCCTGCTTCAATCTCTCTCTCCTACTGCTTTTTACTTTACTATTCCGTTTGGCTTAAATACTTTATCTAATCTGCATAACAAGGAATCCCGTCCTCTTTTTGGAGCTGATTGGAAATAGGCAGGGGAATTAAATTTCCCTAAAAAAGACGTCTCAGAAGGTTAGTGATAAAGTTCCGTATAGGTTTGTCTCAACTTTAAAATACTGCAGTGTAGTACTACAATAGATTTATTATAATGTAGTTTGTGGTACATCAGGGAAATTTTTAGTTCATTCTGCAACATTTGTATTCTGTAGTCTAATTGTAATATTACCTGAAAAAGCTGCATTTTAGATTTACCATTTTCAGTCATATTCCATCCCTTTCAAGTATTATTTCTCACAGTACCCTGCGTACATTTTGGTCATGGCATTTTTCAAAAGGAAAAAATTAATGAAGACAAAGTATAGAGCTTTTAAATTATATAAACTATGTGTCAAGAAATATATTGGTCTTTAAATCAATCTTAATTAAGTAAATGTGAGAAACTCAAAAACTTAAGAACATGAGCAAAAACAGAAATGATTTTAGAAATTAAAATTGCAGTTAATAGCCATTTCACACGAAATATTGGATTGTGTTAAAAAATATTTTTAATTAATTCAATCTAGGAATGCAAAAATGCTTTAAAATGAAACCGAATTTAAAATCAAAACTCAGAAAATTAAAATTTCTTAAAACCTAATTGGTTTTTAGATCAGAAATTGAGCAAGTTTTCCAAATATATGAAATATATATTTGCAATAAATTGGGAGAAGTTTCTGTTGGCCGTGAAATGGAGAAAATGTCCATTTCACAATCCTCGCCCTAGGCCACAGCTGTGAATGAGAAACCTTTCCTTTCGAACAACACAGAAACCGAAAAGCAATAAAATCATCCCCAGCAAAACCATTTGAGGACCTCCTGCAGTTTTAACAGGGGAAGGCATAAAACTGCGGTGCGTTTTCGAAGCAGTTCGCGAAATTTATCTGAAACATTTTCTCTGCCGCTAGCTTTGAAAAAGTAGACCGCTTTCGAAGTGAAATTCATTTAGCGGGTCATCCACTCAGAGGGTTAAAATCGTCTGAAATTAAAAGGGTTATAGCGGGAAAAAACAATAAAAGTTATTTCGAATATAAGTTATTCCCATGGCAACCACATTGACAGACGATAAAAATATTAAGGTAACCATATTGCAATGTTATCGCCTATCTTGGCGAACATAAACAACAACTTGACGCTATTACCCCCGATATCAAATTAGTGATGGGAGGCCAGAATTTCAAAGTCAGTTTGAATTCAGCAGACCTCAAAATTTCAAAGTCAGTTTTTTGGAATTCGTTTGAATTCCCCCTCACCGGATAAAGGGAAATTCCTTCGGCAAGGGTGTGCCAGAAAGTTCCCGCGCCTGGAGGTCACTAGACCCATAAATTGCGGGGTGCGTCAAGAGAGTTTTCGCGCTCCCAAAAGTTCATTAAACCCATAGATTTTGGAATGCTGTAACTCTGCGCTGGTCTCTGGACCAATAGAGAAGCGCAGAAGTGGACAAGACAAAGAGTCCGCTCTAGGATTTTTGTGTGAAAAGTCGTAAAATAAAACGGGACGCACCCCGATTTTACCAGACCCAGAGCCGATCCCAGAGCTACAGACTATCTCAAGAAACTCCGGAGACTCCGGGCATCAACCATGTCCATTCCCTTGCACTTTCCCTCTCTCAAACTAAGTTAATTTTTGATCTTGTAATGAAGTAAATTTCCATATACTTGTGCTTAAAATAAATTTAATAATGTTTCAAAACTATACGATCAGTGTATGATTTAGTGTGAGATGAGTGTTTTAATTTTAGAATTAGTTAACTTAATTAATTGTCATGATGCGATGTGAAATTAGGAATCTGGGTTCAAGTTTTAGAAATTAAATAAGTTTAAAATACCCGAGTTGATATAGAAGTGTAAAGGACAGTTTTTGTAGAGATTTTCTCTCGCTAGATGGCTGCACCTGTCAACTGTTTTTCGAATCCGCGAAACGTGGCATGGGCAAGATAGCAAAATTAATTCTATTCAAATAAATGTTAAACTTAAATAATAATTGTTAAACTTATTTTATATAAATGCATTAAATTTTTGTTAATTTTTAAAATGATCTTCATAATTTACATTTCTGTTTTTATATTTTTACTTGTGTAGTTGTATCCATTATATATATGCTTAACTGCAACGTAACTGTATAAAATACTGAAAACGTGGCATTTCTGTACAATGTGTGGATATAGCTTGCTGCCGGTGTTGAACGAACACGCAGAATAAAAATTCTAGTAGATATTGATAAAGTCTGAAGAATGAATTAATGAAAACTCAACACACTTGAGTATTTATTAGAGTGCTATGAAACAAGCACCTAATAGAAGTAAAAGAAGTGTTTCTGGGCTTTTATGCAGCCATCAAACAGTGTGCGACCGAATAAGTCAACCAGGTAACTACAATATTTATCGACAAAAATATCGACTTACAAATGTTGTAACGGGTCTATTCGCGTTCTTCCAACTAATCCTCTTGGGGAATAATAGGTCTTTAAATATTATTCTATTGAAAACTTTCCTCCTCCTCCGAAGATGTGATTCTGCAAATCAAGGCTAGTATATGAAGATTAACTTTCAAGTTCGATAGGAGAGAGAGAGGTTAGAAGCAAACAGGATTGCAAGTAGTGATTAACGTATAGCTGGTCGAGAGCGCTTCGTAGATAATTTGATTAATATTAAGATTGACGATTTGGTCAATTAGTTGATAATGGGGATTCAGGTCGGTTTGAATTCATTACTTTATAAACCATCTTCAAGTATAAGGTGTATTGCCTGGACGTGCTAAGTGTAAGTGATCCGATTTATCTACTAATTTCTCGTCTACCTCACTATTGCTTCCCATATTTATCAATTGGTGCATTTCTTAACTTGGGGTGTTGAATTTGCACCGTTGAGAATGTGTTTGTAAATAGAGTTTGTATTAACTATGGTTGACTCCTTCCTTCCCACCCTCTCACGGATGGCAACGGTCATCCGAACCGACAGACCCCTGACCACCTTTTTTCTAAAGTGGAAAGTAAGTTACGGAGTCCCTGTCCCCAAATGAGGGACGTACCTCCTCATGAGAATTGATAATTTTAGAGCTGAATTAATGGGGTGACATAAAGTAAAAGGAAATAATATTAAAATAAAAGAGATAATTAAGATGGGCAGAACAATTCTGCTGAAAAACAGTGGCGGACGAAGGAAGAACTGCCCTGCTTACTGCGTTTTGATTGGCCGAAGCCAATCGACGCAGAAAGTGGGCATGGAAATGGATTGGGTCGATTCGAAAATAAACGACCCGAAACAAGATCCTGGAATTAAATAAAATTCCAAGATCCCATAGAATGAAGAAGGGTGAGAAAATAAATTTTGAATAAATATTTAAATTAAACCAACTTGCACATTGCCTGTAAAAATGGGGGGCAAAAACAAGAGTATAGGACTGATCGCGGTATAAGAATTTATATAAAGCAGTGAAGTCAAAAATGTGATATAACATGATAATAATTGATAAAAGGAAACAAGGAATAACCAGCTCACAAAAATATAGCTATCGTTCCAAGGAACAATTTAATTAATGATTGCTGGATGCGAAACGAATTTTAAGAGTATTGCTAGATAGAAAGCACAGTGCCTCTATCTGGTGGTCGGAAAGGAAAGCAGAAGCGAGAACAACCGCAAAGTTCAATTCGAACAGGTCACCCTCTCGGATTCCGAGACCGCGGTGTACATCGCTTCAGTAAGGACATTAAATCGACGACCCTCGACGCGGAGCTAGTTTTTACTAGTTAAGGTGAGAGTTTTTAGCTTAAAGAAGAAAGTTTAAGATTAAAATTAAGTAAGAATTAAAATTAATTTTAAATCCCCAATGAAGAAAGTAGAATTAAGCCCTAAGCCTTTTGGCTTAGGGAAAATTGACAAATTCATGGTCAAGAAGCGCTTTTGAGATGATGGCACTGCGGAATCGTATGCAGGCTGGATACGCGTACCTTTTTTCCAATTCCACTAACCTCATAAGGAGATTTACGTCTCGACGGCTATTTAGAGTATCCCTATGCCGAGAAGGAACTGTACATTTGCAAACATCCAGGCCCTATATGGTGCAGCAGTCAACGTCGCTAACCACTAATGTTGTGTTAATATTTAAATGTTATTGAAAATATTCCTTGAGGAAGCCAAACAGAATTTTATTGAACTGAGAAATACATAATTTTTTTATTATTATAATATAACCATGAAAATACTCTAAAACACATAAACTGCGTAAGATCGTGATGCGAATTAAAGACAAGGCTATAAAAAAATGGTACTGTTGACGCGGAACAACAGAATGTGTACAATCGGGAGAAAAATCGATGAAGCGTGCTATTACTGAAAGTACAATTTGGGGCGTCAAAATTTGGTACTCAGAGGAACTAGTAATTTTAAATAGTGAGATAATGGTAATTTTATTTAATGGTAATCTAGATTTTGGCTAAATTTTTGATCCAGAGTAATTTCAGAACACAGCAAATGCAAAAATAACAAAACACGTATTCCATACTACTTTGGGCAGCATTTTCAGGATGAAATAATAAATATTTCAGCCGAATCTTTTCGTAATAAGATAACACGCATTGTGTCAAAAAAAAAAAAAAAAAAAAAAACCAAACATCACTTTATAATTATTGATTCTACATCTGATATGTCACACAGAACAAATAACGTCTGTAATTAGATGTGTGAGCACTACCGATGGTAAGGTATATATTTTACAAATTTTTTAGGAATATGGCACAAGAAACTCAGATTTGGACACATTCTCTATTGAATCTGAGAAATCCTAGACAAAAATTGATTTCACCAAAATTATTGACAATTTTGCTTCTCAGAAAGTCAAAAAATTATTTTATAGTTAGTTATTAAGTAGTCGTTTTGTAGAAGGACTGATATATATTTTTCGTTTCAGGAGATTTTATATGCTTCAGTAATTTTTTATTACATTATATTTTCTGAGTAAATACTGTATTTTGCTTTTATAATGCCTATTTTTATTTCAAAGGTAATATTTTTGCTTGTTTATTATTTTGTCGGTATCATAACCTATTAGCTGACCAAAAAATAAAAAAAAAGTTCTGCACTTCAAATTTCATTTAATCTTTATTAACATTTTACTCTTATAGAGGTAAATATGAGTTTATAACCTCAATATATAAATATTAATTAAATATATAAGTATTATAACAAGCAATTAAATATGTATTATTATAAGCAATTAAAAATATGTGAGTATTATATTTTATTCTTATATATTTAATTACTCATAAGTATTAGTAAAATTATATAAAAAATTCCCTAGAGAGGCGGCACATTAGGTCTTTGCACACGGGCGGCCGACACCCTAGGATCAGCCCTGCTGATGAGAAGGAATGTTCCTCAGAACTTGAAATCCATTCTTATTTTTCTCGAACTATGTTATGCTATCGGAAAATCGGGACTTATTTTGATTTTTCAATAACTATTTGAAATTCAGCATATTTACTCAACTTATAAATTTTATTTTGAGAAATTCACAAAAATTTTTGCTTGATCGAAAGAATTTTAGGCAGGCTGCGGCCGCCCCTTTGTTTTGGCCGCCCGCGTGCGGCGCACGCACTGCATACCTGCTAGGATCGGCCTTGAAGGTGAAAAAAATACCAACGAGCTGAAGGAGGGAGAGGGGATGCTCTGAAAATAGTGTGAAGGGGCGCAACAATTTGAAGTGCCTAGGGCGCCGGGAAGGTTAAAAACGGCCCTGTTACAAGCTTAATTAACTTAATTTTAAGCTTTAAGGCAAAAATCATGTTGTTGCAACTTTTTTAAATATTATTACTTTGGCGAAAATAAATAGAAAAAGAAAATTTGTCTCACTTTGTAAGCTGTCAATATATCTGCTGATTAAATCCCGTAAATTAAAATTTACTGAATTCACTCACAAAATTAAATTGTTCGAAACGAAATTATTAATTCTAATTTTTAAGTGATCAGAGTTAAAATTTTGCACTTTTACTTTATTTCTATCTATCAATATTAAAATTGTTAATGAAAGCTTACAAATAAATTAATTGAAATCCAAAGTGATTTTTTGTTGAAGCAAAAATCTTTGGAAGTTGGAATTCTAGATTTTTATACACTCATATTTATCAGCAGATATTTTTTCTAAAATTTTTCATTTGTTATGCCAATAATGGCTATGTTTGGAAGCACTTACTTATGCAAGCAATTATTTTCTTTGATGAAAAACAACGAGAATTCAGAAAGATAAGATTAACCCCAATCAACATTTATTGTCAATATTAAAAATTACATCAGCTTAGTATTTTTAATCAAATTTTGATGACTTGATTTGTGAAAAAATTGAAGTCAAATATCTTCTAAAAAGTAATGTTAAATTGAAATTCTTAAAAAATGTTTTTGTTCTTTTATTAAAAATATAAAGTATGTATAGATTAAGTTTAAAAAATAACATGAAATTAAAATGACTACATGTGAAAAAACAGAATACATTCAGCTTTAGATTAATAAATGCATAATACATTATAAAAGTCATATTTTATTGATTTTTTGAAGATCATAAACATGCGGCCTCCAACTTATAATAAAATATACCATGTGGCCTGTAATATATGAGTTTGACATCCCTGTGCTAAAGTGTTATTATGTTTTCAGTACATTTGAAAGTTTCCCCTTAAATTCTTGCTGGGTGATGTGTTTCCACAGGTAATAATAAATACTTATAACGGTAAATATAGTTAAAAAATTGTCATGCAGCCAAACAACTTGAGAAAAATTATAAAACCTTGTTTTTAATTAAGTCAAAAGAATAAGGAAAAAAAATTTTCAAGTGATTATTAACATAATATGATTGTGAAAAGGGTTTAAAATATGAATTCCGCAAAACAAATTTTTAAAACATACAACTAAAACATATTATCATGAAGAGACAAAGTTTTCCATGAATGAAAATACTAGAAACTACATGCCTGCAATAGTAGTAAGACAGCTTTTACAGTATAAGATAAAATATATAAACACATGAAAATTTTAAAAAATATTACAAACAATAACAAAACAAAGAATAAAAATGAGACCTCTATAAACTTATATTTTTAATTTCCTTTGGAAAAATTTTAAAATTGCAAATTCAAAATGCCACATTTAACTTAAGGAATATCTTTGATTCCCATGATCCAGGAAATGAAGATCATGAAACAAAATTTGTAACATATATTGTTTTAATTTTAACATGTCTTTTCCTTACAAAGTTTCTTTGAATTATTATTGTCTCTTTCTTCATTTTCTCTTTTTGCAGCAAGTGCTGAAATTTTTGCATCTAACAATGTGAAAAATTGCTCCTGTGATTTTTTTCCAGTTTGCCCAAATTCCTGACTAAAGCATGTAACAAGAAACCTTTCAAAATTCTCTTTAAGAGTCTCACCAATCTTTTCTGATGTAACACATGCTTTTAAAAACAGGCTTCTATGCAATCAAACTCTTTTGATCATGACAATCTATGAATCAGATTAAGTCCAGGGTTGCCTGTAATAAATCTTTCTACTTGTTCTGGAGCCAGCATTTTTAGTATTAAACTAGCACTGCCTGTATCACCAGCTTCGTATAAAAGGCACAAAAGTTGCTCCCATTGTTTTTCTAAGATTATATATTTTTTAAAGTGAAGAGGACTACCTGACCATAATCCACTAAAAAGGCTTTGATAATCACAGCCACGGCCCTTATATAGCAAATTTCTTACTGCTATGTACCTAAATAATTCAAAAAATTCTGAAGGATCAAGATAAGACCACACAAGTCCTGCTAAATCATTAATATAAGGTTGTAAGGGCCACTCCAAAAAGCTACACAAAAGGTTGTAGGAGCATGTCTGAAACACGTTCAATCGATCTTTCTCACTCATTTGTAATAATAGAAACTGAAGAACTTCAGAATGATATCTTTTATAAAATTCTACTGCTCTGAGAATTTTTTTTGTCATTCTGAGCCCCTCTTTTCTTTTTTCTTCATCTGATAATTTTTGAAAAAAATATCGGGTTGCTGCTATGTTTCCATTACATGCAGCATATTCCAATGCATCCACATAGACATTTTCATTCATTCTTCTCAGCTCATGAAGTTTGAACAATTCTTTTTTCATTTCTGATTCCCAAAAGTAAATTAACACCTGATATATTATTGCCAGGGAATCTGTTTTAATCGAGATTTTCTTGTCTTGAGCCATCTTCTCCCAGAGAATTGGAATGTCATCCTCTAAGCAATATATGCATGCTATTTTATAGCGCAAAGTAAAATCAAATTTATCATCTTTCACAAATGACATTGCAGTTCTTATTTTATCAATAGTTCCCAGAACCGTCCAATAAATTTTAATTTCATTGTCAAAGAAAAAACGATTGTCCTCATTTAAATATTCTCCTTGAAAAAAGTTAAATTTTAATATTTCAAGGCCAACTGAGTAAGTAGTTTCTCTAAGTTCATCCTCCAATGCAGTAGGTAACAAGAGTTTTTCTATCTTTCCTATTATCCGATCATATAAAATATTCCCTTTATGAAACATTTCAGCATGAAAATAGGGACTAAATGCGAATGTTTTAATCAAGGTAACAATATCATCATGGTTCCATAAAGAAACTGCTACTCTTCGTCTAGTCATTTCTTTAAGTGATAGAATTAAACCAAATTCCATGTTTTTGTTTATTTATATACCTTTCCCTTCCAGAATAAACTAGCAGTTAACTGTATAAAATTTTATATATCAATTCCAAATAAATGATGCCAGGAATGATTATTCTTGCAACATGGTTAATCCAGCAGTTATACCAATATTTTACCTATAAGAGAAAAATTTGAAGCATTAACATATATCAGAACAATTATTCATACTAAATATGTTCATGATAAAAATAAAATCAATCCATTATTTTAAAAGTAGTTTATAAGTGAAATAATTTTGCAAAGGGGATAGAAAAAAAAGAGTGCACAAAATACTTTAACAAAATTAATTTTTCTTCAGTTGAAACTATGTGGATTTTAAATATTATCAGTATTTAAAATGAATTTGAGGAACATTAATACAAAACAATTTCAACTTAGTTTTCTTCTCCTTAAAACTGTATAATTTTATGTACTAGCTGGTATACCCGTTCTTCGCACAGGTGAATTTAAAAATTAAAAAATACAGATCGAAGGATAAAGAAGTTTTTAATGAGTTAATTTTATGTGAATTGTATAAATTAAACAAAAAAAGCTTTTTACATAACTCTGCAGAACAAAAAAAAAACATCTTTGCTAAATTTTAAGTCTTTAGATATAATTGCTGATTTTTTATTATTGCTATTATTATTTATGACGCCCCGTAACTTTCTTGTGGGTCGACTTTTGAAAACACCTACCTGCTCAGCAAAAGTAACACATTGTTACAAATTTTGTGTAATAAACGCTAAAAACAGTGCAAATAATTTTTATCTGGATGTGTAATACGCTAATATTACTTCCTGATGCATTTATTTTATGTTAAATAGCTGTTACCCACGACTTCGTCCACGTGGGTTTAACAAAAAAGTGTTTATTCACTTCGCAGAGTTTACGAAAACTTTTCCTTCTACTTTGTGAATCTATGTTTCTTTTTTGTTTTATTTTTTTTCCATCCTTTTTGTTGAGCAAGGAGTGAAAGGGACACATGACCTTTGACACTGTCGATGGGGTGAGGACTAAAATCTTTAGGATCAAAATAAGTCTAAGTAGCAAGTAGGGTGAAACACGAACACAAACGGAGCCGCAAGGAAGGGGGTGAAAGGGATGCATGACCTTTGACAATGCAGTTAAGGACTGTAAAATCATTAGGATCAAGACATGAACGGGAAATATCGCGAATGGGAGCAACCTAATCAAAGAAAAAAGTTTGATATAACTGCTAGCAATCGTTGAGACAGAAAGCTCTCGAAATAAAATAATCCCTATTGAAATAAATAATCCCTATTTGAATCGGATATTGCTCACTATTTCATTGGTTTTAATTTCATTTTCTCTGAATCCTAATTTTTTTTTTTCTAAAATAAAAGTAGCCTAAGTTATTCATTATAACATTAGCTATCTGCAGTGAAAGTTTCGTCAAAATTGGTCCACCGTTTCAGAGATTAGCCAGAACAAACAGAGAGGCAGATAGATAGACAGACAAAAATTTTAAAAATTGATTTTTTCATGTAAGTATCGTATATACTTTTAAATGTATTTAGTAAAACGCTATTAATTTCAAATTACAAACAGACACTTCATTTTTGTTTACATGTATAGATTAGCCATAATTAAACCCTTACAAAAACTTGCAAATTTAGACAGTCAGGACATCTCTTTCTCAAAAAATTTAACTAAATTTTTTAACAATAGAGCACTTAACCTAAAAGCCCAAAAATATAAATTACAGTAGCTTAGAAAAAATTATTATAAAGAGATGTATGTAACATTTAATACAGTATATATAACATATTAAAATCAGATATAAAATTAAATGCTACCTATAGTTTCAACAAATCTATTAGATGTAACAGAATTAAAAACTGGTTGTCAATTAAGATTCTTAAAATTTAAAATTATATAAAATGGTAATTTAAAAACACATTTTAGTAAACTGTACTTTTATGTATGTAACATATTTTGTCTTTCAAAACTTACTATCTTCAGAAGATAGCATTTGGGTTGTTCAAGACAATCAAAAATTAATGAAAAGCAAATGTTTTGTAAAATGGGGAAATTTCTCTATTTTTTAAAAATTATTTTATTTACCTATATCATAAGGCTATTTCTCTGAATTTGAAGTTCGAGATTGGAGAGTGCAAGAAAAAAAATAACGCGTGTAAAACAAAATACTCAACTTATGGTTCATTTAAAACATTTTTAACACTATACAGGGACCTATTTTTAAGCAAATTAACAAAATTATCTTATATTTTTGTATATGCAGAATGAATTTTACTGTCAGATTTTTGAGAAAATTTATGTAATATTGACGATAAAAGAGATGTTCTAGTGATGCAGTCCCTTACATCAGTACCATGCACTCTTCCAGATGCTTCGGTCACAGCATTCTACTGCTTAGGTGTGACAGAGAAAGCTTTTAGAAAATTGTATCAGAGTCATTTATAGCAGTGCTCAGCGACCTTTTTATCGCTGTGGGCCGGTCAATGTTTGATAATTTTACCGAGGCCCGCTGAGGGTGGGACACGTTGATTGTTTATATTTTAGATTGTTTTGATTTAACAATTTTAATTTAGTTACATTTACATATGCCTTCAGAATAAAATATAGTTACACCAAAAAAGAATGAAAGTGATTTAACGTGGAAAGTTGCGCAAATCCGAGAGAAATGCTCCACTTTAAATAAAATGGCAATAGTTTAATGTTCTTTAGGCGGCTCTGCACCATTTGATCCACGGACTGGTACCAGTCCGTGGACCCGGGGTAGCGGATCACTGATTTATAGCACCGTAGTCTTGAAGGGTAAATGATGTGATAGCAGTTATTGCTATATCAGAAACTTCACAAAAATCAGTGTCATACAAAAGGGTGGGATTTAAGGTTCACCTCCTGTCTCCCACAGAGACTAACAGATTTTTAATTTTTACAATACAGATAATATCTTAGTTATTTCACCAACATGTTTAGAATGTAACCTCCCATAACAAATGTTTGTGTATGCTACTGAGAAAAGGATCATTAACCAATGATGTTTTTAGTTTCATTCGCTCAATTTACCACACTTTTTTTTAATTGGTACCCATACCAGTGGCTTCAAATGATCACTAGAAACTGAGGTATCAGCCTCCACAAATGTGTAGTGTCCTAGAGTTTCACTCAAAGCACTTTGAGGCTTTTTGCTTTTTTTTTTCAATCTTCACTACTTATTTACATGTTTGTTTCCTGCAAGTCCAGCAATCCAAACATTTCCACAACTCACACTTTCTTTGCAAGTGACAAGATAGCTCAAAGGACTTTGGGTTGACTTTATTACAACAATAATCAATTGAAATCAAGCACTTCCACAAATTTGAAATTATTTGGTAAATGCAGTTAACATACGTGCTAATTTTTGAAAATGACAAAGTATAAAATACCATGAGATTGACATTTATACGAACATTCATTCTTTTGTGAACGACATTTCAAGCAAATTCTTAAATATCCCAAACAACATTGTAACTTTTATAAACATATGTGTTGTAAAAATATTCTTAAAATAATGCAAAGAAAATTTCATAACAAGGACATTTTGATAAGGTAATTTCTCAGTAAAAACTCTACTTCTGTGTGTATCAACTATTTATAAAAATACATTAAGGTAAATTTAAAGGCATGTATATAGTTACATAAGAAAAACTAATGAACTTCACAATAAAGATGCTTTTATAAAAAAACACAGTGAAACGACTTAACTTTTAGATTACATTTCTATTTTAAAAATTACATATACAAAGTTAATGACCGAGTTAGAAGTTGAGGTCAAGACTATGGCCAAGCGATAACTATCAAGTCCACAAACTGCTTAAAATTTCTGAGGATTCTTTACTGTGCAAACTTTGAAAGTTTTATAGATAGAATATATCTACCAGCATCTTATCAACTTTCAAAAAGTGAAGAAACTGCTTTCTTTTCTGTTGCCACATGTATTAAATGACACAAACAAACAGTTTTTTTTAAGCAAATAGGGAACTACATTTCCCTCCTTGCATTATTGCAGCATTATCTGCTATAAACAAAACAAAGTGCTCAAAAGAATATCCTACATATTTTAAAACAATCCATAATGAGTAGGCTGTAATTTCTTTAGTGGAATTCCCTATTAAATACTGAATTACAAAAAGACTACTTTGAATTATATTTTGAAGGATTTAAGTGACCACACAACAGGATATAATTTGTAATTTATATCATTACTGCTATAATTTGCAGCATAAAAAAGATTGTTTCATGTATAGAATCATGAACTTTTTCTGACAAGAAACTAGTTCACTAACCATAACTGATGTTTTAGTCCTTCACATCCATACTGCTTGACTATATCATACTTTGGAAATATTTTTCAAAAAGAGGGCTAGCATTTTTTTAAAAAAACTTAATGGTTATGAGTTCTATGGTTTTTGTCTAATTATTTACCAATCATTGTGAACATATATTGGTAAATAAAAGCTGTATAGGGAAGGGTAGTCGGTAGATGATGAAAATTTTGCAAAAATACATAATGAAAGGTTGAAAAGTGTAAATTTTATGCATAAGGAATAAAAGTAGGCAAGTATGTCTATGACAATAGGATATTTACATGCTGCTACATCAAAATGCAGAGTCGATTAACTTTTGAAGGTGTGTCAGTCTTTTTTGTTAATGAAACTGTTTATATTGAGATAATACTTTAATTTATAGTAATTATTATGGTACTAATTTATAAGCTATCTACTAAGAAACTGATAGAGTAGATGTTTTTTGGCATAATTAATTTTTATAATCCATCATTTCGGATACTTTACAAATTTAGCATATTTGTTGTAGTAAAATGGTGACATCTTGAGTCATTCTTGTGAACTACACACTCAAACCTCTTTGTGAGTAGGAAGATTATTCATAAAAATCCCTTGTGTTGCTGAATACTGGGTATTCAAAGTTCTTTCTAGTAATGATTTTCTTACACTTAACCACACTCCACTGACAATAAAACTCAACATTCACAACACGTGTGAAAATAAAAATGAAAACTTATCTAGAAATTGATTCTTACAATACCATCTCTTGACTATTGACTGAAATACAAAATAAATTGGTGAATTTTTTTTAGGGATACATCAGTATACATAACAACCTAAAAATATCAACAGCTAATCACATGAAAGAAAAGTAGGACTTCACACAAGTGAGTTGCTAATGATACTCTGCTCTTCAGTCTTCCCAATAATGCCTGAAATTACCCAGAAATCTAACTTCATACAGAACTATTTTCTATAAAAAATTAAAATGAATGATACAATTTCTATTTTTTAAGATTTGTTTATGAAAGGTAAAAGGGCAAAGATTCTTAACTTTATCTTAAAGGTACTCTTTTATTATGATCAATAATGCACAATTTTTTTCAAAAACCTACAGTACATTTTTTTAAATAAAAACATTGGATAATTTTATAAAGTACTAGCTGCATGGCCTGATGTTGCACGGGCTTTCTCTACTTTTATAAATTTTCCCTTCTCTTCACAAAATCACCACTTCCATTATTCTTTTTCGAAGCTACTTAAACATTTTTGTTTCTTTCCCTCCGCTTAAGCCTGGGCATTTACCGAGTGTGTAACTTTAATTTCCTCTTTCCTTCATGACGCCAGCACTTTTTGTGCGGGTGTGTGTGCCTATGATGAGAGTGATTGCTATAATAATGTCATTAAAAATTCCCCTTTTCGAAATTTTTTTAACTTCTTTCCTCTTCAGTTACACCCTGCGTTGCACGAACATTTTGAATGTATAACATATTATCATGGAAATTCCCCTTCTCCAGCTGTTAGCACTTCCTCTTGTGTGTGCATGATTTCTATATTAACGTCATTACAATTCCCTTTTTTCGAAATTTCTTCCACAGTTTTCCATTGTCAGACACGTTTCTTTTATCTCTCTAGAGCCTGGCATTACAGTGGCTTTTTTGAGTGTAGAACTATTCCCCCCCCATTATTTATAAATGATGAATTAAAAATTTTACGATTGCTATTGAAATGATTTTTTCCGATCGTTGAATGCTTGATTAAACATATGTCAGCATAAAAAAAAAAACATACATGTATATATATGGTGAAAAAGTCTATATTCCTAGTTTACATTCACTAAAAAAAAACATTCAAAAAACAAAAGAATACTGTCTGATAAAAATATTTTAGTATTTTATTACAATTTTGTAGTTTTTCATTCCACAGTGTTTAGTAAATCATTTAAACATATATCTGACGGAAAAAAAAAAGTATATTATACAAAACTAACATATTCATTATTTTAACAATAATTATTTCCTTAGAGCTTAAAATAATAAAAGGGGTTTGGTATTTTCATTTACTCAATCATTTGTTATATAACAATAATTTCCTTTTCAGGTTTTGAAATAAAAAAATTGATTAAAAAAAATGTTCATTGAGCAATTAGTTGTGACACTTCTCGTTATATTAAAAATGACTGTAAAAAAAAATCTTGTTTATTGATAAAGACTTATTTAATATTTAAAAAGATTGTAAAATAATTAAATCAATATATAAGATATATATTACTTTTATTATATTAATTATAAAATATTTTTTCTATATTTGTGGTCTCAAATTAAATAATAATTTAACAAAACAAATATTTCAATGTAAGTGAGAAAATTAGCAAGCTATAAAGTAAACAGAAAATGAATGAATGTAAATAGAAATAAAAATTATATCAGAAAAGTAATAGCAGTAGTAAGTTTCTGCTATTGAACTATGGGTGGAATAACCTGAAATAGATAAACCGAAAGAAAAAAATTAATGATAATAAACATTAACAAAATAATATCATAAATAAGAAATATTAAAAAGCCATCAACAGGAAAAATTAAATTAGTATTACATGAGGAATGGTGTGAAACACTATCTAACACATCTCTGTAATATACCTAATTTAAAGTATTAGTTATAATTCAATACTAAAAGAAATTAAGTTAGTATGAACTAAAGTAAAAATCTATCTAAAATGGGTCCCTGTTGAAATAATTTAAAATCAACAACAGTTCTGAATGATACAAACAATAAAACATGTTAAAAAATTAATTATTCAAACAATACTTTTTTTTGCGATATTTCTGTTAGCAATTTTTATTCTATTACAAAAGCACAAGCAAATGAGTACATGCAATTATAAATAACTATACTGATAACTGAAATATATATATATATATATATTATATATGGGAAAAATAATATAAAAAAATATGTATAGGATACCAAAAAACTACATGAGGATAAGATTATCAGAAGCAACATTAAACCATCAGATGTAAAATCACATCAACACTGAATTTTAAAGAAATCCAAAAGGAGATATGAGGAAATCTTTTCAAGGTGCATATTTTTTCAGCTAACACTTTTTTGATCACAAATGATTGATTTATATATTGCAAGATTGTCAGAAGCAAAAGTAAGTGGTGACAAAAAAATCAGGTCAACATTGAACTTAAAGAAACCCAGAAGAAAATATGAGAAATATTGTTTCAAGGTCAGCAAATATATCATAGTTGTATCCTAGATCAGCAAATAGCTTTTTGTTAAAAAAAAATTTGATTTTTTTTTTCATTTAAAAGAAAGATAAGATCTTATCGGCCATAGAGATCATAAAGACCTAAACAGTGACATACAAAAAAACATGGTTCACAATATTACCAATTTGTCAATAGCAATTAGTTTGAATTAAGTAATTTTCTCCCTGTTATACTTCAAGCAATATTTTTCTACAAAGATGAAAACATTGAATTAGCTGATGAAGGAAGAATAGCAAAAATCTTTATTTTCAATGACAGAAAATATTATAGTAATGTATTGATACAATGCATATGTACAATTTGCTAAAAACTACATGAAGAACAGATTGTCAAAAGGAACATTTAGCAATGATGCCACAAACAGTTTTGAACAACAAAATAACAGAAAATGTTACATACCGTAAAATCTGATGTATAACGCCCACTTTCAGCATAAAAAATTAAATTGAAATTTAGGGGTTCAAGAGCTTTAAAAACAAAAAAAGATGAGTATAGAAAAAAATTTTGACTTCTAAAAATACTGAAATACTGTTTATTTAAAAGAAATGACACTCTTTATGAACTTAAAGAGTTGTTATTCTATATACATGTATACTATTTTTTTCTATACCTTGGAATAATATCTCAAAAAAATTACTTCAAAACATGAGAGCATTGCATATGCACATTTCAGGTCTCTTTGTACAAAAGAGGGTGTGCGTTATATGGCGAGCATAACAAACATTGAAAAATGCAGCTCAAAAGTATAAGTGAGCATTATACACCCGATTTTATGGTAATCTGATATTTTTAATTGCATTGTTTATTTAGCGTCAAATTGTTCGATATCGTCCCTTTTTTATTCATTTCATCATTGGAATGCGAGTCTAAATAACTATGCATACCTTTCATGATATTTAACATTGATCAGCATCTGCTGATGAGGAAAAAAAACAATTATCTTTTTTTTCAACCAAAGAAAATGTCATAGAAATGTACATGCATAAAATCTTTAAAAATATATATGAAGAACACAGATTGTGAAGGAAAGTTAAATCATAATGCAACACGACAAAAATTGCATTAACTCTGAATTTTAAAGTGCAAAAAAGAATTACTTTTTAGAGCATTCAATCCCATCCATAGTCTGATTCTGATGAAATTACCATAAACAGTTCAGAAAATCTTAAAACATAAATAAAAATTCGCATTAGTATTTGCATTCTTACCTATTAGCATCACTGCATTTAAATTGGCACCATGCGACTTGTGCTATTTCCCACCAAAATCTTTTTTGTTTCATACAAAAATCTTTTGTTTTAATATCAAGGAATGATTCGTGTGGCACCAATTTGGTTGTGGTGACACTAATAAGTTAATACCTAAAAATCTAACTTAAATCACAATATCTACAATCTTATAGTCCCAATTAGTTTTGCATTGAGTTCCATTTTCTTTTTGTTATACTAATATTATAATCACAAAAGTTTGTATGTATGGATGTTTGTTACTCTTTCATGCAAAAACAACTGAATGAATTTTAATAAAACATTACAATAATATAGCTTATACAATATAATATAATTTTTTCTTGCTTATTGTAGTTTTAATTATATGATACCGTTACTCAAGTTTTTAAGTCAAAAAATGATTTGTGAAGTTTCTTGTAAACAGAAGTTTAGATAATGTGGTACTTATGTATTAGCATCACCACAGCAAAATTGGTGCCATGCAAATCAGACCTTGATATCAAAACAAAGATTCTAACATATTTTATATAAAACTAGCTGCACGGGCTATCTCAACTTTCATAAATTTTCCCTTTCTTTCACAAAATCAGAACTTCTAATACTCATTTTCAAAATGACTTCCATCCCCCCTCTCCATCGCTTAGCCTGGCGTTGATCAGGCTTTCTCTTTTCTTCATGACACCAGCATTTCTGTGTATAACTAAATTAAAATGTAAAAAATAAAAGTGATAAAAGTGTCAATTTTTTTTAAAAAAGGTAGTTCTAAATGTTGCAATAAATATATAAAGATTGTCATTTTTATTATATTTTTCAAAGATAATTTAACATTATGTGCATAAAATATTTTTCATATTCAAGGCATTTTTATAAGATGTGGTATGTAAATGAAGAAATGTATTACAAAATTGCATTATGTTCAGTAAAACAAAGGAAAAAATATTTTTAAATGCATTAAGAGGGAGGGTACATCTATAAACTTCCTGCAATGGCAAAATTTTTCAGAATAAAAAAATGCTAACACTCATAAGTGCTTTGATAAAATAAACATAAAACATGACAAATGAAATTGATAAAAGTGTTCGTTTATTGTATTATTTGCATGAAATATTATATTCAAAGCACAGTTTCTAGAGTGAGGGGCAAGGACCCTGTTCCACAAGTCACTCCACAGAATGCAAAATAACTGCTTACATAAAAAACTGTTTGAATAGTTGATTATGTATACACTTACATTGCATTATGTTAATGCCTAAATTTATAATTTTAATGACTACATTGAAATATATTAATTACATTTTTTTTTAACTTTTAAAAGTACCTTATTTTTTTGAAAATAAAAAGTAAAGATTTTCATTTTATCCAATTTTTTTACAGATAATATGCAGCTGTTTCATTAAAAAACTGCTTAAGTATGTGTTTCTATTTTTCTAATAATGTTTTATAACATTTAAAACATTCTTTTTTGTAAAAAAAATTAAAGATTGTCAGTTTTTATATTTTTTTAAAGTGAATACGAAGTTATTTCATAAAAGTGTTAATTATGTTTTGTTTATGTGTGTAAAATATTTTTAATATTTAAGAAATGCTGCTTAAAGATGTGTGATGTAAATAAAAAATGTATTACAAAGTTATATTATTTCAAATTATATTACTCTATGTCATCCATCAACAATACATAGAAAATTGGGGTAAAGCACACCACAAAACCAATGAATTGTTGTAGATTTGACAATTTAATGCAACTAACTACTAATGATTTAAATTTTATTATTTTAATTTTTAAATATTTTTAAAAACTTCTGAAAAAAAAAGTTTTGAATTTTCCCCTGGAAATAAATTATCTTTTCGATTCTCCGCAGATGGCACCATGTTTAATAAAAAACGTATAATAAATGCGTTTTAAGGTTTTTAATTAATATCTTTTTAACTAATTGGAATATCGGAATATAAAGGGTCAAAACGGATTCCTCGGATCATTCCCTAAATTTTGATACCTTCTGCTAGTTTCTGTGTCTTGTGGTTCTTGAGAAAATTGGGATATATACATAGATACATTTGTTTACCTATAAATTTTAATAGTGTAGATGAGTCAGATTTTGGCGGAAAATGGCGTGATTCACGAGGCGCCAATTTGGCTGTGGTGATGATTATACGTAAGTACTGATAATAATTACTTATTCTTTAACACAAATATCAGTGGATTATTTTAGACAATGAAATTCACTTCTTACCTGCTTTTATTCTTATTTTCAAAAATAATAATAATCTGTTACAAAAAACTTTTTTGCTTTTCTTTGTTCAACAACAAATTCTAAATCTTGCTTATTGTAACAATAAAGTTGAAAAATCCTAGCTAGCAATATAACAAAAAGAGAATAGAGTAATAAATAATTTTCTATGTACATTTTTTAATGATTTTATTATGCACATTTGGTAGTAACAAATTGATCCTTATATCAAAATAAATACTTTTATCACTTCTAGACCATAATAATAAAATTTAGTTTGGATGTTTATTTTGTTGAATTGAAATCTGCCAAGAATTGATGTTAAAAATTCTGTTTGAGCTCTATTACATTTAGACTTGAAATTTAGCAGATATAATTATTTTACAGAGTAGAGAGCCATTTAAAGTTTCTTTTGTGGAAATTCACTTGATTATTGGGTTAAGCGAGTACAAAAAATCTTTCTACTTCTATTTTAGATATTATTAGAAATTCTTAATTCTGACCTTTTTATATCAAGAGGCGAGAGTTACAGCTATAGATATATTTTTCAATACAATCAAATTCTTAAGGCTAGATTTAAAAAATTTATGAATATGTAAACAGTATTTATTTATACAACATCGTAAAATACACAGTGAAGCGGGTGGATAATGGCTAGTCAGCTATAATTTTGTACTATTTTGCAACTGATGAAACATGGAGTTAGTCAATAAAAGAACAATAAGCTTTTCCAGACCAAATTGTCATGCTAATAGGTTGGAAGTAGGCAAGACGTAAAGCTAAAGTGTACCGATATTCAGCAATGATTTAATTTCAAGCTTTACTTACTTTGGGGCTTAATACCTTGACATCAAAATCAGATAAATTGTAGCCCAAGCACAACCCAAGATTGATAATACAAAAAAACGTAAAAAATCTAGTACGTAAAAATAAATTTAACTTAAATCACACAATATTGGCAATCTGTTAATCCCAATTAGTTTTAATTGTCATTTCCTTCAGTTACATTTTTTCTACTTTTTTGTTACAATGGAATTTGCAACAAATCATTTTTTGACTTAAAACTGACTTTTTGAGTCACGGTATCAATTAATTATACGCAGGAAAATTACATTTCAGAAAATAAACAGACATAAAACTGTGTGATACTACAGCAGAAATTATTGCATTAATTTAAATCAAAAGCTTATCTAAAAAAGAAAAAAAAATTAAGCCCCAATTTTGAAGGAAAATTTTAAATATAAAAATTTAACATGAATAAAATAAACAAATAAATATAAAGTAACCTAGAATATAGTAGAAATTATAACATTAATTAAATTACATCTTTTTTAAAATTACGTAAAAGGATAAAATGCGTTGAATGTAAAAATGGTTTGAATAATCAAATGAAACGTAAGCAAAACAAATGAACCTGTTGCCAAACCACCTAACTAAAAACCCGGTTATTGAAAAAAAAAAAAAAATTTAAAAATCGCTTAAAAATTTAATTTAAAAAAATCTAAAGCAAATTTTGAAAAAAACTCTTCTTAGTGCACATCATCAGAACCTAGAAGAAGTTGGGGGGTCATTGGGAAACTGGGTTTTATGAAACCCGCCGTCCCATATCTGAAGTATTTGTATCCTTAAAGTGGTATTTAGAAATTAAAAATGCACTTAATAGTAAATATAGTTCACTTGAGTTCTTAAATTTGTACTGTCCAAAATGTCCTTTATGTTGTTTCCAAAGTTCTATAGGTGATTAATGTGGAGTCTTGACAGTTCGTTGTGGCTCGCAAGGAGCCGTGCTTTCTTAGCAGTGTGTCGTCGCAGCATGGTGATTGATGGGGTGTCGTCTGGTGTGAAGCGCTTGTCAGGAGGAGTGACGTCATCTCGTAGAGGAGCGGGCTGCCATTCTTGATGGATGACTTTACTTTCGTTGTTGGTCCTGTTGAGTGAGAGAGGGCACTTCTATTGGATGTTGCAGCAAGTGAGAATCCTCTCTATTGGCCGTGCCGAAGGTTGTGCAGAAAGTAGTGGGAAAAATTGTAAAATTTTCTAATAGATGTATCGAATGTAGGAATGTTGGGGAGATTAAATTAAATTAGAGTTTAATGGAAAAATAAAAATGTAGTTTAAATTTTAGCAAGAGGGGGTTCATTCGCCGATCGGTGAATGAACGTTTAATTAAATTAAGGCGGATTGTAGGAGTCTAGGAGAATTCTCCTAGGTCTTTTTTGAGTATCCAGAGGGGTGTAGTTTTCTAGATTGATGATGTTGGTATTATTGATGTTGGGGAGATTGTCATAAAAAATTTTTGGCTAAATCTTGAATATGTTTTTTGAAAGGAGGAATTTTGATGGCTCTGTAAATATTTTCGTTTGAGTTGTACCTACATGCTCTTACGATACATCGGATGATAGAGTTTTGTGTTGTTTCAAGGATTTTAATGTTTGTATTGGCTGCGTAGCCCCATATGGGACATCCGTAGTTCAGAATTGACGCAAAACGGCCGTATAGAGAAGTACTTTATTATATAAATACATATTGGAATTCCGGCAAATTAAGGGGTAGAGTTTCTTTAAAGCGATCCGGAATTTATCTCGCGCGTAATGAATGTGAGGCTTCCAAGTGAGTGTTTTATCGAAAGTAATTCCAAGGTACTTAGTTGTTTGAGACCAGCGTAGTGGTGTGGAGTAAAGTGTGGGTGGTGCAATTGGTTTACGAGCTTTAGTGAATAACACCGCAACGGTTTTATCCACATTGATTTTAATCTTCCAGTCGTTAAAGTATTTTTCGAGTAGGGCCAGGTGTTTGTTAAGTGCAATTGTGACTGATTTTGTATTTTTGTAAGTGGCTGAGATCGCAGTGTCGTCAGCATATAAGTTAATCATGGTGCGTGGGTGTGAAGGTATGTCATTAACGTAGATGTTGAATAACACAGGACCCAAAAGGGAACCCTGCGTTACCCCATTGTTGACGCGGTGTGTAATTGAGAGCGTGTCGTTCACTCTGACTTTGTATTTCCTGTTAGTGAGGTATGAGTAAAGAATATGAATAATAGCAGGTGGAAAATTATACTTAATAAGTTTATAAATGAGTCCGTCTATCCAGACACGGTCAAATGCCTTTTGGATATCCAGGAAGACAGCACCAGTGGTCCTGCCTCTCTGAAATCCTGAGGAAATTTTTCCGTTAATCTGAGTAGCGGGTGGTAGGTAGAAAGTTGTTGGGTGAATCCAAACTGGTTAGGTTTAAAAAGTTAGTGCTATAGATGTGATTTTTGATTCTATTTAAAATTATGTGCTCAGCAATTTTGCTGAGCGATGATAATAGAGAGATTGGCCGGTAGGCATCTGGAGAATTTTTGTTTTTCCAGGCTTGTGGATTGGAAAAACAATTGCAACTTTCCATTCAGTTGAAAGTGCCTGAGTAATAAAATTTTATTAATAATGTAGGTAAAGATTAAGATAATTTTAAAAGGAAAGTTTTTAATCATTTTATTTGTGATATTATCGATTCCAGGTGCTTTGGAATTTTTAGTTTTTTTCAAATAGTCACAGATCTCGTCTGGGTCTGTGGGGAGAGATAGGAGATGAAGGTGGAGTAGAGAAAAAGTTGTTAGTGTATTAGTGACGTCAGAGTCTATGTTGGTAGTGTGCTTCCCTGGTTTTTATTTTCCGTGTAATTGTCTATGAAAGTGTTTGCAATTAAGTTGGCCTTCTGTTCATCGTTGCTAGCGATGCCATTGGGTCCGGTTAAATTTGGAATGTCTGAGCGTTTTTTGCGAAAGTATTTTTGCATGCGCCAGAGACTGTTATCTTGAGTTTCGAGTGATTCGAGTTTGGCGTTCCAAGTGTTTTGTGCGTGTTTCCTGATTTCTTTTTTAATTAAATTTTGAAGTCTGTTGGCTTCAGTTTTGTGTAATGGGTTTAGAGTCTGTTGATATAGTTTCCTGGCCCTGTTTTTACAAGTTATTAAGTAATTGATGTGTTGTGGCGTGTAGTTGTGTCGGGTGTTTTTAATTGGTTTAGAAGCTAAATTGTGGGCGGAGCTAACCGCATCTGCGAACTTCGCTACTTTTTCTTCGAGCGTAGATTCATTATTGATTTTAGCGTAGTCAAAAAGTTTAATTTCATTTTTGAGATTTTTCCTGAATGCAGACCAACAGGTGGTAATTGCTCTAGGGTTGTCATTATGGATGGGGGTGGTGATATTAAAGTTTAACATTACAGGATTATGATCTGACGAGAGGTCATTTATGGATACAATATTGTAGGGGTAGTTAAAGTTGCTAATTATTGCGAAGTCTAACGTATTCGATGAGTTGTATCCGTATCTGGTTGGAGAGTTGGGAAATCCAATTTCCAGGTTATTGTCATCAGTATAGTCTTTTAATCGAATGCCTCTCGGAGAGTTTTTGGAGCAATTCCAAGCACTGTGTGTGGCGTTAAAATCGCCAAAAATCATACAGTTACTGTTGGCCTGAATGAGAGCCTCAATATCTACAGTAAATAAGTTTTTATCAGATTTAGGGGGAATATAAATACAAGTTATTGAGAAGTTGCTGATATTCGGGGAGTAATAGTTACGGTGGTAGCTTCAATATGATGCAGAGTGGGGAGGGGGGAAATGCGGAATAGATTTTTTAATAAAAATAATAGTACCACCGAGAGTAGTTGTAGTCCCGTTCGAGACGCGGTCGTTCCTGTAACATGTGTAATTTGAAATGTTTATGTTGAGGGTGGGTCTCAAACGTGTTTCTTGGATTAGTAATATGTCAGGGTCGTACTTCTCTATGAAGATTTTTAATTCGGAGATTTTACTTAGAAGGCCGTTTGCGTTCCAGGAACACAAACTCAGGCCGCTTATTTGGTGTCTATTCATCATAATCGTCTAAAAGAGCCTCTACTAATGCGCGTATTTCCTTCTTGCGTTGTGTTTTATTTTTTATTAGTACTGGATGGTTGAGGGGTGTTCGATGAAAAGTCAATACTATTGATTTGCTGAACTAATAAAGAAAGAGCTTGAATGGTTTGAGAGAGTGTTTGAGTTATGAGGCTCATACATTCGTTTTTTGCATTATTAGTTACTGGTTGCTTCGTAATGTGTGTCGTTGCGGCCTGAGTTTGTGTTGGTATCTTGGAAGGAACCTGACCGGTTCGTGGTGCCATCTGTTGAGGGTGGGAGCGGTAATCTTACTTTGTTCCTGTTGGGCGGTTGCCTGCGCAAAGGAAACGTTAGGGCGGACTAGACTATTTACAATACTGGTATAATTTGGTTTAATTGTTGCGCCTTTGCGTGGTTTGGGGTAGAGCGGGCATTTTGAATAATTGGCCATGTGGCCATAGGCTTCGCAATTTACGCAGTACATGGTTTCTACTTTGTCGATCTTACATTCAGTCGTTTGATGGGGTTCCCCGCATTTGAGGCATTTAGGTTTTATGTGGCAATTGCTTGCCGTGTGATTGAATTGTTGGCATTTATAGCATTGGGTCACCCCTTTGCTATCATAGCCCTCTACAGTTACATTTAAATAGGAAAGTTTATCTAGTTTAAAGATGGTAGCGTTAGTCATGTTTCTTGGTAAGGATACCAAGAATACGGGGAGTAATTGGTTTGTAATTTTACCAGTTAATTGGGAAACCCGATCAACGGTGAATCCCAGATCGATCAAGTCATTATGGATATCTTCCGGTTTAGCTTTTAGGTAGTCCTTTTATAACTACCTTGATGGGTCGTTCAGATTTTAATTTAATTGAATAGAATTCATATTGTATTTTTTTTGAGGAAAGTAAGTAGTTCGTGGTATTGGTCGTGTGTGTCGCAATATAACTTGAAGTATTCTCCAGTCATTTTGCTTCGTAAATTAGGCATGAAATTATTAATTACTTTCATTTGTTCTCGGAAATCGAGAGTTATTTTTAACATGATAGGTGGGGGGAGATTTTTCGTCAGATCGGCTGATTTATTTACGGCGGTATTAGTCGCGGGTTTTTATTGCTATTTACTGTGTTAACGTTTTTAGCTACAGTTCCGGTCGAGGTTCCTTCAACGGGATCGATTTCGGATTCGTTAATTTCGAGAGCGCTAAATTTGTTTGAAAGATTTAGTCTAAAGTTTTGTTCATTATTAGGTTGGGTGTTTTGATTTTTAGATAATTTGCGGTTAGGTGGGGAAACAAATGCGGAATCGTTATCTTTTCTTTTAAGTGAGGTTGATTTTGGTAAAGTTGGATACTCATTATCATTGATTTTGGTGGGAGCACTTAATGGGGTGTGGTGTTCTGCACAACCGGGGTATCACAGCTAGGAAGAGTGGAAAACTCACTTTACCGTTAGCTCGTTGAGTGCGGTGAAGTTATCCAATCTTTGAACGTGCTCCTTCATGATGTGGCAGTCTTCATCATTAAGTCCGTGTAGTTTGAGGGATCTAATATTGGCCTTGATGTTCTCTATGGTGATAGTGTAGAACTTGATATTTCGGGCGAGTATTTTCCTTTGCTCACAGTTGGTGAGGTGGGGAGTTCCGGGTCGGGAGTCGTCAGTAGGTAGAGGCTGCTCATTCACGGGTGTCGGGAGTCGGTCGTCGTGGTTGTCAATCCGTTAGTCAGTTCGATGTCTAAGTCCATTTCCGGGGTCGTTTCCATAATTTCAGCCATGTTCAGTTTGATTTCAATGAATCAAATATGCAGGATAAAGCGTGAGGCTCTAAAAGAGCTCAAAGCGATACTGACGTGGCGCAATCAGCACGCTGGAACTGTGCACCGGAATTCGTATGCGGAACGTTCAAAAAGTACGTCCGGACGCTAACGTGTCACAGGCCGTGTAGTAGCCTCAGAACCTAGAATAATTATGTGCCAAGTTTTATACTTCTGGGTAGCTTAGTTTGGGCGGTAGAGGTGAAACACACATGCTTTTTTCTTCCTTTATTAATAAAGTATGATTAATAACAGGCTATGTGTACAGAGTTAAAAAAAATCCGAAATTAAAAGTATGTTAATTGTATATTACATTACATACATTAAAAGTGAAGTTGAATAAAATTACAAAATGTTACTAATTTTACAAAATAAAATTTGTTTTTTAAGTTTTTACACACTGACCATGAGTTTATGATCATTAGGCTACTGCAGCTACATTTATAAGAACAGAAAAGTTCTTTAGAATTAGGCCATATTTATAAACATTTGGTGGGAACATAATAAGATCCACTCAATACTGTTTTAAGTGAAGCTTGTTCCCAGGATTTCAAAATTATCTACTATATCACTTTCGGATAAGGAATATCAGATCAAAATTTGAGTGGGAATTTTATTTTGAGAAGGAATGTTACAATAACCTGTGGTAAAATTGTTTCTAAAAAACTTATGATTGTTTAAAAGATGCATGCTACTTTCAACCAAATAAGAAAAATTGCCACTAAGTATTTCTCACCATATGATACTTGTCAGTGCTTAAATTACAAATATTTACATCTATCTGGGTAATTAATATAAATTGAAAGTAGCCATCCCAATTAAAGTTTCTTTACATCTGGTAGGATCTGGTTTACCCAGTGCCCAAACCTGAAGAATACTATTTCCTCCAAGTAGTAATAGATAATTTCACACAAGATAGGTCGGATTACTGCCTTTTAGAAAAACTTCAGCCAACCTGTAGCAAAAGTAATTTTTGAAATTTATTTTTATCACAATATGGAGATCCAGTAATTCAGTCTAATCTAGCTGAATAGGCAAACCATAACATCATGCAAATGACTGCAAATTTTATCTAGAAAAATATTTTAACATTGACCCCATCCATCATTTTTGGGAAGGATATTGTTTATTCCAATTTAGAAGTTGGTATAAACTCTATGGTTTCACTTGGCTTGTTACAACACAGAAAAATTAATAAGTACAGGATGTGCTCACAAACACAACAACTGAAAAAATAAGCGAAGTATTACAATCAGTATGGTGTACTATGGAAGTCAAGATTGGTGTTCTGGTTCAAACTTATCCTTTGTGGGTAACCAAGAAGCATCAAATTCAAGCCTAAGTTTGAAGAACCAAGTTATTGAAAGATGTAGAACCAATGTTGTTATATCATTCAGATATGAAAACAAATGGTCAATATGGACCAGGTTAGAACATGCATGAATTAAGAGATCCAAAAGTCATTTTTAATGTGGGTTCAAATGGAGAGTTAATAAAAATGTAAAAGTCAGATTCAGGGTGCAATAGTAGAGGCATAGGTAAAAGTACTAGAAAGCAGAATAAAAAGATCACAAGTTTTGTTTTATACTGTTACATCCTCAGATAGAGTCCCACCCAAAATAAGGATTCTATAGCATGGTGTCAAGAGCCCCCCCCCAAAAAAAAAGAGACAGTAGTCAAGTACATCTTCAATGGGGTAAAAGAATAGGAGTCAGAGCACTGAAAGGTAGATCCTAAGAACAGAGAACACAAGTACATCCACTGGACTTTGGGAAAAAGCAAACAACCTGTGACAACTACATCAATTTGTGAAGCTTTTCATGGATGGTCAGTACTTTCAATAGAAGTTTGGTAGATATTCTGAAAACTGTGTCCAATTAAGAAATTTAAAGACAACAGAAGTATTGCTAATAAGCTTTCAAAAAAATAACATTTTCAGCAATGGAGATCCATTACTAAAAAGTTGTTTTAGACTTGCACCCTTTTAAGTGCCAGGAGATTATGCACAGCAAGGGCAGAACTATTCAAGAGGATCCTGGAATAGGACAAGGATACTATAATCCCTGCAGAAATAGCAGCCAACAAAAAGTGCCAACCCTGGGGATGCAGATGAAAGAAAATTCCTGGAAGAATTTTGGATATCTAGACAGCAATATCAAGAAAAGTTTTAGAAACAGTGCTTCAATTAGTCAGAACAGTGATCCGCAACCCCCGGTCCGTGGATCAAATGGTGCCGGGCCGCCTAAAGAACATTAAACGGTTGATTTGTCGAATCCGGCACTTATCGCGCCAAGTGTTTTCTCGCCAAATCGATAAATGCGCCAAATCTGGTAACCCTTCTGAATTCGTTTTTCAGTGGAGGAAAAGTCGCTTTTTTTTGGCGAAATGCGGCGCATGCGCAGTAGATGTTTTTAATTTTAACAGTTTTAACGAAGTTAGCGCATTCGTGATTGTTTTTTTTTATTTTAACAGTTTGTTGAGACAAATATTATTAAACTCAACAAAGAAAAATATAATAAAATTATAGAACATTATAATTTGAAAAATAATTAATTTTAAAATGAATTTTATATTTAGGCATTTGCAATTTACTATATTTTGTATTTTATGTAATCAAACTGTATTTATATTTATATTTGTAAATCTGGAAACAATTTCTTGTATCCTTCTTCAGATTACCCGATTGGCAACAGTCGGTATATTTTGATTATACTTGTTGCAATGTTTTGGTGCTAGCTCAGCTAAGCCTAATGGAATAAACGTGCTCTTCGAATTCTTTTGAACCAACTTTCTATTTTTTAAATGTTATAGAACCAACCGTTCATAACAAACTGGTGACCCGGAACAATTTTATTTAAATATTGCATAAAATTTAATCATAATTATAATCTGTTATAATGCTTAACGAAGATTCGAAGAATTTGGAAATGAGCGCCGTCAGCATAAAAATACCGCCGTTTTGGACTGACAGGCCAGAAATTTGGTTTTACCAAGTAGAGGCTCAGTTCCAGATATCAAGAATTTCTTTAGAAGAAACGAAATTCCATTATTTGGTATCGCAATTAGAACCAAAATACGTCGAGAATATTTGGGACATTGTCAATAGCAAAAGTGATACGAAGTACACGGACTCGAAAAACAGATTACTCAGTCTGTTTAAAGAAAGTGAAAATCTTCGCATAAAACGACTGTTAACTGGAATTGAACTTGGTGATATGAAGCCTAGTCAGCTGTTGCAGAAATTGAAAACTGTTGCAACGTCCGATATTTCGGATAATTTAATTAAAACTTTGTGGTTAGAAAAGCTTCCTGAGTCCATTAAAAATATTTTGGTTGTCAGTGATGAGAATTTAAGCAAATTGGCAGTAATGGCTGATAAAATATCTGATATGACTCCCAGAACAGAGATTTTTGCAACTGGAAAATCTTTAGACTGTGGTGAAGCAACGTCGTCAAGAGACCAGCTTCTTCTCAACAGAATTCAAAGCCTAGAGGAACAAATATGTCAACTCAGCATTCTCCACAAATCAAGAACGAAAGAACGCAATAGTTTTCATCCTAAATCCCGAAGTCGTTCTCGGAAACGTTTCGACCCCAAAGGAAAATATTGTTATTTTCACTTCCGTTTCGGTGCTCGATGCAAACCTGAAAAGTGCAGCCCGCCTTGTACATGGAATAGAATACGGAAAACTTCAGTCTGCAGTAAATATTGCGACAAATTCTGCTGCAGAAGATTATAAAGCCTGTCGCAAATTTCGATTATTCGTCAAAGATCGAACGACAAATTTGCACTTCCTGGTAGATAGTGGAGCTGATTGTTCAATAATACCAGCCACATCTAAAAATAAACAACCATCGGATTACAAATTATTTGCAGCAAACGGAACAGAAATTCCAACCTATGGAATTAAAGTGCTAAATATTGATTTGGGATTACGTCGAGAATTTTTATTTCCGTTTATAATTGCCAAAGTTAGTAAAGGAATCTTGGGAGCCGATTTTTTAAATAAATTTAACTTGTTAATTGACATCCGAAACAAGCAGTTAATAGATGGAATAACTAACCTTCATGTTACAGGTGAGATTTCTTCTATTTTGCAAGAAAATAAAATTAACATAATGGATAAAACATCAAAATTTTCTAATATATTATTACAATTTCCAGATTTAATGAAACCAAATTTATTAATTACTAATACAAAACATGATGTTAAACACTATATTGCTACTAAAGGCCCACCGGTTTACTCAAAAGCTCGTCAATTGGATTCTAAAAAATTAGAAATAGCCAAGCAAGAATTTAAATTTATGTTAGATAATGATATCCTTCGACCTTCTAAATCTCCATGGGCAAGCCCACTACATCTTGTGAATAAAAAAGATGGAAGTGTTAGACCATGTGGTGATTATCGACGTTTAAATGCTCAAACCATTCCTGACCGTTATCCAATTCCACGTATTGAAGATTTTCACCATATTTTGAAGGGGAAAAGAATATTTTCTAAAATTGATCTCTTCAAAGCATATTTTCAAATACCAATTGCTGAAGAAGATAAGGAAAAGACAGCCATAATAACACCATTTGGCTTATTTGAGTTTAATGTTATGAGCTTTGGGTTAAGAAATGCACCATCTACTTTTCAGCGCTTTATCAATGAAGTTTTATTTGGACTAGAATTTGTTTTCCCATACCTCGATGACATTCTAGTAGCCTCCGAAACTGAAGAAGAACATAAAACTCATTTGAAACTTGTGTTTGATCTGTTACAAAAACATGGTCTTCGAGTGAATATCTCCAAGTCAACTTTGGGAGTAACTCATCTAGAATTTCTAGGATACTTGATTACACCAGAGGGATCTAAGCCACTTCCAGAGAAAGTAGATGCAATTTTGTCATACAAATTACCTGAAACAATTCGTGATTTGAGAACTTTCCTTGGACTCATTAACTTTTATAGAAGATATTTAAAAGATGCTGCTAAAAATCAAGCTATTCTTCACGAGTATTTAAAAGGTTCAAGAAAGAATGACAAGACAAAAATTCTTTGGACAGAAGAAGCTAAAGAAAATTTTGAAAAATGTAAACAAGATCTTGCAAATGCTACTTTATTAAGCTTTCCTGACCCTGATTTACAATTGGCTTTATTTACTGATGCTTCCAATTTTGCAATCGGATCAGTGTTACAGCAATTTGAAGCTGGAAATTGGAAACCGATTTCATTTTTTCTAAAAAATTAACCGATGCACAGAAAAATTACAGTACCTATGATAGAGAATTATTAGGAATATATCTTTCTGTCAAAAAGTTTAAACATCTTCTCGAAGGACAAAATTTTGTTATTTACACAGATCACAAGCCAATTACATATGCCTTTCATCAAAAAATGAAAAAGCTTCACCTAGACAGTTACGTCATCTACAATACATATCCCAATTTTCAACAAATATATGTCACATTAAAGGACAAGATAATTTAGTAGCAGATGCATTTTCAAGAATCGAAGCCATTACAGTAATCGACTATGATACTATAGCGGATAAACAAACCCAAGATGCAGAATTGCAACAGTTAATGAGGAGTAACTCTTCAGTAAAATTCAAATCATGTACATTACCATCAGGAAAAACACTCTGGTGTGATATTTCAACATCCAATATAAGACCCTACATTCCAAAACAGTTTCGGCAACAAATATTTCAACAAATTCATGGTTTTTCACACCCTGGGATTAGATCAACTATTAAATTAATGACTGAAAAATTTATCTGGCCAAATATGAAGCAAGAAATAAGAGAATGGGCAAGAACATGTATTCCCTGTCAAAAATGTAAAGTCCACAGACACACAAAATCAAAATTTGGAGAATATGAAGTACCTGATACAAGATTTAGTGTGATACACATTGACTTAATTGGTCCACTTCCACCATCGCAAGGCATGACATTTTGTATGACCTGTATAGACCGTTTTTCGTGTTGGATGGAAGCAGTTCCCTTGCCTGATTGTAAAGCAGAGACAGCTAGCAAAGCCTTTACGAACACTGGGTTTGCAGATTTGGAGTACCTGGGAAAATAGTTACAGATCAAGGAAGGCAATTTGAATCTCAGTTGTTTAGAAGTTTAGCTGCTATTTGTGGGGCTAAAGTAGCTCATGCAACTTCTTATCACCCTCAATGCAATGGGAAAGTGGAACGGTTGCATAGGACTTTGAAAGGGGCAATCAAAGCTCATAACAACATCAAATGGACAGAGACATTACCAACAATCTTATTAGGACTAAGAACTGCTCTAAGACCTGATACCAATCATACTATAGCTCAGATGGTTTATGGCTCTAATATCAGATTGCCAGGTGAATTTTTTAACCCACCCTCCATTCAAATTGATCCTGAAACATTTGTCACTACATTGCAGACTTTTATGGACGACCTGAAGCCAACAAAATCTTCGCCTCCAAAAAATCAAAAGATTTTTTGTTCATAAAGACTTAAAATCCTGCACTCATGTATTTGTGAGAGTTGATCGTGTAAGGAAAGCCCTGGAGCCACCATATGATGGTCCATTCCCAGTAAAAGAAAGATATGAAAAATATTTCACACTGACAATAAAAATAAACCTGTGAATATATCAGTGGATAGACTAAAACCAGCTTATTTGTTAATGACAGACTCTATTCCTGACAAAACAACAGTTCCTTGTAAGCAATCGGATGACACTAACCTCTTAACCGATGTTAAGCCCACTGTTTCAAGACATGGAAGATTGGTAAAGAAACCTGTAAGATTTCGGACTGATATCTGCTGTAAATAACCTATATCTATCTCTAACTTATAACTATTTACTTATATCAAGTGTATGATATTTTGGTTTACTTAATTTTTACAAATATTTATAAATGTATGTCATTTCTCTAACATCAAACTAGTTATTATATATAATATTACTGTTTCTAAAAGTATGTAACATTTGTACAAATATTTAATTTTGTGTATTCATAATGTATTGTTTAAAAGGCATATTTAAGAAAAAATTCTTGTTTAACATCTAACACTATTCCTGCCATACTTCTCAGTTCGTAACTCAGTTACTGGTAGGGGAGTAATGTTGAGACAAATATTATTAAACTCAACAAAGAAAAATATAATAAAATTATAGAACATTATAATTTGAAAAAAATAATTAATTTTAAAATGAATTTTATATTTAGGCATTTGCAATTTACTATATTTTGTATTTTATGTAATCAAACTGTATTTATATTTATATTTGTAAATCTGGAAACAATTTCTTGTATCCTTCTTCAGATTACCCGATTGGCAACAGTCGGTATATTTTGATTATACTTGTTGCAATAATTTGGTGCTAGCTCAGCTAAGCCTAATGGAATAAACGTGCTCTTCGAATTCTTTGAACCAACTTTCTATTTTTAAAATGTTATAGAACCAAACGTTCATAACAAGTTTAATTCTCCAACGGTTTTTCTCGCGCATGAGCAGAAAGCTTTTTTTCTTCAAAAAATCCGTTACACAGCAAACGGTTATTTCTTTCGCTCCGGTTGGGTCAGCTGTTCGGCTTCGTTTTCTTCGATTTGGGAATTACTTTTTACAGGTAATTTTTTTCTTTCTTTCTTTCTCCTCATAAATTACAACAGATTACCATGATGTCCAGCGATGCTGTTAGAATTAATTTAAATGAATGCATGCAGAAGTATGATGAGTATTCTGAAAGGTTTTTTGCCTTGTTGCCTGTGTTTGGAAAGAAAGCGGTTTTAGAATGGTGTATGAAAGAAGGTTTGATTGCGTCTTCATATGTTTGCCCGAAATGTGGGAAACCTATGGAATTGAGAGAAAGAACAGGCAAAAGTTTGAATGATGGTTTTGAATGGATGTGCAGAAATCAGTCTAGTGTGAAAGAGGAGAATCATTATGTTTCTCGGAGTGTAAGGAAAGGGTCTTGGTTTCAACTGAGCAACATGGATATGTGTACGGTTTCGTTAGTGATGCGTAAATGGTTCGGAAGGTGCCCTCAGAAATATGCGGTCGCAGACTTGGGTGTTGGTTCACACACGGCTGTCGATTGGTATAATTTCTGTAGGGAAGTATGCATACATGTTTTAATTAGAGATAGTTGCAAGATTGGAGGAGTGGATGCGATTGTTGAGGTGGATGAGAGTAAATTTGGGAAAATGAAATATGGTAAAGGCAGACACGTGAATGGAAAATGGGTGTTTGGAGGTACCGAAAGGAATTCGAACAAATGTTTTTTCAGAGTGGTTCCATGTCGAACGAAAGAATGTTTGCTTGCTGTCATTAAAGAATGGGTGTTGCCTGGTACCACAATTATTTCGGACTGTTGGGCTTCCTACAATTGCTTGAAAGATGAAGGTTTTCAGCATTTGAAAGTAAACCACAGTCTGACGTTTGTGTGTCCGGTAACAGGTGCGCATACTAACAGCATTGAGGGCTCGTGGAGTGGAATCAAACGTTTCCTTGGAAATACGACTCATCGCACCGAGGACATGTTTGATTCATATCGGCATGAGTTTATGTGGCGAAGGAAAAATTCCCATTCCGTTGAAAACGAAGTCTTTAAAACGTTCTTAGCGGATGTGGCGAGTGTTTTTCCTCCTTTGCAACAGGACGTCCCACCGGAGCACGAAATAATTCAGCAAGATGCTCAGCCGGGGACATCCTGTTCATAAACGTCGTTATTTACGGTAAGTCAATACATTTTCATTTTTAAATGCCTCATTTTTGTAGCGATTTTCAGTTTCTAAACATTAAAATGCTGTTTTTTAATGATTTTCCTTCCGAAATCTTGAATTTCGCGCTCCGGCGTTGCGTGTTGTGGTAGGGTTGCAACTCCAAAACACAACACGCAAAACACGCCAAATTGGCGATTTTTCAAAATTTGGCGGAGAAGTGCCGGATTCGACAATTTCACCATTGCCATTTTATTTAAAGTGGTGCATTTTTCTCGGATTTGCGCAACTTTCCACGGAAAACACTTTATATTCCACGTTAAATCACTTTTATTCATTTTTGGTGCAACTATATTTTATTCTGAAGGCATATTTAAATGTAACTAAATTAAAATTGTTAAATCAAAGCAATCTAAAATATAAACAATCAACGTGTCCCACCCTCAGCGGGCCTCGGTAAAATTATCAAACATTGACCGGCCTAAAGCGATAAAAAGGTTGCGGAGCACTGAGAAGACCAAGCAGGTCATAATCTTCTGATTAATTGCAACTTAAGTACTTTTTTTTTTTTTTAGTATCAAGCAAATAAGTGACATTGATAATTTTAAAGATAAAATTGTTTGTAAACCACTAAGACAGATGATCTTTCATCTTTTGACTTTTTAGACTATTAGGGCGACTTTTCAATTTACTGATGAAAATGAAATTCTTTTAGACGTACCTTAAAACGGTTTTCCAATTTTCAATGAACTCCTTTATCCAACAGATGGCGTTGTTTGACAAGCGTCTATCCCAGCGATGCGGTACACCGAGCCTTTTTAAGTGACCCGATCAGTGCCCATGGATTCTCGTTTCGGACGTTGTGGAGACATGACGTCTATTGCGAACTGGTCCGAAAGGACAGATTCTACCAATCCATCAACTACCACCACGGGCTTGGGAGCTTCTCCGTCTCGAGTTACCACCGGCGATGAACTTATCGCGGAAAAATCGGATCTGTTCAGGAAGCGATCCGCGCTAGAAACGTTTACGCGGCTTGGGCCCGTAAATTGACTAACGCCCGGCCGAACGACCCGAAACTGCAAGAGTTCCACCAGGAGGTCACGAAAGCAGGTGAGAGTGTTGATTCTCTTCTTATTCAGCTCGATGTCCCCCTCTTCAGAATTCCAGCATCGGAGAAGGAGCTGGACAAAATTCTGCTTCGTTTAAAGAACAAGCCAGTTGATCCCCCTGCAGTGAAGAACCAAGAGGCGAAAAAGGCAGCGGTTCCTCACTCAACCCCCGCCTCTCCCCGTAAGGGAAAAAAGGCGGGAAAACGAAGCGTCGACTCTGACGGCTTCGCTCCCCCCAAGCAGCTTGTTAGGAAAGCTCGCTCTCCCCGTTTGTCCCCTCCACCTTCCCCTACCCCTCCTTCCGCGACTTCTGTTGAAGTGCGCGTTTGGAAGGCGAGGAGGAGGAAATGGATTCTTCGCAACCGGCTGAGTTGCAAGATCAGGTCGTGGTGCCCGAGGTGATCAAAAAGCCCCGCATCCCACCGTTTTCGTATCTCCGAAGGGAGATTGAGGCAACTAGTGGCTCTTGCCAAGCTGATTGCCCCCTCCTTTCAATCCCAGATGTCGGGCCGTTTCCTGAAGGTGACTGTAGGAGACGAGCTCGAATACAGGAACCTCAGCCACTGGCTCGAACAGACTGGGGTTGAATTTAAGAGCTTCATGCTCAAACAAGGTCGACCGATCAAGGTCGTCATCCGCGGTCTTCCCTCCAACACGGAGCCCGAAGACATCAAGAGCGAAATCGAAGCGGAAGGGTTTAAAGTTGCGAAAATTTCGCAAATGAAAAACTACCGCACGAAGGCCCCCATGCCTCTTTTCTACCTTCAGATCGAAAACGGTGCGGATGCCCTAAAGATCTATGACTTCACCGAATTATTCGGTACCCGGATTGAGGTGAAGCCGTTCGAAAGAGGAAATAAAGTCAACCAGTGTTGGCGGTGCCAAGGGTGGTTCCACTCTTCGGAGGTGTGCCACCTCCCGCCACGCTGTGTAAAATGTGCAGGGCCTCATTCGGCCAAGGACTGCACCCTGGATTTTAATGATCCGATGAAATGTGCTAATTGTTCGGGTGCGCATGCGGCAAATTGGAGTCGCTGCCCTAAACACCCTAACAACGCGAAGAAAAAAACCAAAATAAAAATAAAAACGGCCCAAATAAGCCGAAAAATGTTCCACCTAAAAAAACAACACCTCAGGCCCCACGCCCTGATATTTCTAAGACGAGAAAAGTCTCGCCTAATTTGGACTACTCTAAAGTAGTCCAAAATTTAATACCCAGGGAGCATGTTAGCCCCCCTCTACTTCTACGGCCCCCCTACACCGGCCCCTAGCAAAGATGCCAGCGTAAATGCCGGTCTCTTAAAAGACTTGCTCACAATCATCGAGGATACTCCTTGCATTGATAAGCAAGTCTTCTGCAGGGCGTTTAAAAACTCCTTTCCGCGCTCCGCTCGGCATCTGCGGACGTGGACAAAACATATGTAATTTTCGAAGCTTACTGTAAGCTTCGTTCCTCCAGGCCTAATTTTCCCAGCTCACGTGAAAAATTCACTTAAGATTGGATTTTGGAATGCAAATTCTTTGCGTAACAAAATCCACGAAGTCCGTGATTTTGTAAACGAGCAAAACTTTGATTTGTTTTTGGTCCAGGAAACCTGGCTTGAGCTAGGTATTGACCCCCAGATCGCAAACTATCGTCTATTTAAAGACGATAGGATTGAATTCCCCCATACCGTAACGCGAGGCGGCACGGCCATTTATTGTAAAAACGAGATCGTGCACAACAGAGTTCCTCTTCCTGCAACGCATGGAATTGACGCCACTGCTGTGCAAATTAAAATCAAAAAATGCCCCTCCCCTGAATATTGTATCGGCGTACATTAGAAAAAGTGCACATAGCCGATTCTCTTCAGAGGATTTTAAAAAAATTTATAATTCTGGCAGTAATTGCATCATTGCTGGTGATTTTAATGCATCTCATGTGGATTGGCACAACGTCAAGAACACCCGATATGGCGTCTCGCTGCGTAACCTAGTTAGCAACCTTAGGGGAGCGAAGCTGGTCGCACCGCAGACTGCCACACACCTCCAACCGCGCCAGCGGTTCGGAAGTATTATCGACTTAGCTGTGTTCAAGCACATCCCCTACAACCATAGTGTCAGAGTCCTTAGCGATCTCAGCTCTGATCACTACCCCGTAATTCTGAAATTAATCTTAACACTTCGTTAATTAAAAATCCAGAGCAGCTCTCTACCAATTGGAGCAATTTTAAATTCGTCTTAAGTAAAAAACCCCTCCCTCTACTGACCTCACCAGCAATGAAAATATTGAGTTAGCTATCAGCGAACTGAATCAAAATTTCTCCGAAGCTTTCGTTGAGGCTTCAAAACCAAAATTTAAAAATGTTCCAAAATCCTCTCCCCCGAGATTAAATTCAAAATTCATCAACGCAACAGGTTACGGAAATTTTGGCAAAGATCTAGGTGTCCTAGCATTTATTCTGAATTCCGTACCCTCAGTCGTGAAATAGCGAAGGATATCAAATCACATTCCCAAGCACAGTGGGAAAACACATTGAGGCTTTATCGCCCGAGGACAACACTCTTTGGAGGAAATCCTCCCTCTTACGCAAGCCTTTTCATTCCATTCCCCCTTGAAAGGGGCTTTAGGCAGTACCGCGATAACCCCTATTGAAAAGGCGGAGGTTATCGCTGACAGTTTGCAAGAGCAATTTGAACCTAACCACGTCGCTGATCGAGAAGTTTTCGATCAACGCATTCACGAGGAAGTTGCAAACTTCCTAGCTACTCCCCACGTTCAAGAAATTGAACCTACCACGCCAACGGAAGTCTTAACTTACGTGCAGAGAATCAAACCCAAAAAATCCCCGGACTTGATCAAATTTCAAATCGTATGCTTTAAAATCTTCCCTTTAAATTCTTATTATTTATTACCTTACTGATTAATCAGCTTTTTAAGAATAATTACTTTCCAGATTCCTGAAAACTGCCGTGGTTATCCCCTCCTAAAACCGGACAAAAATCCGGAATTAGCGCAAAATTATCGTCCTATCTCATTACTTTCTTGTTTGAGCAAAGTATACGAATTTGTGCTTTGCAACGCCTGAATCAACACTGCACTGCTGCTAATTTTATTATTCCTCAGCAGTGCGGTTTTCGACCCAAGTGCTCGACAGTTCATCAACTGCTCAGAGTATCGGAGTTGATTCATAGTGGCTTCGCCAAGCACGAGGCCACGGGTATACTTTTTTTCTGACATAGCCAAAGCCTTTGATAAAATTTGGCATGATGGCTTACTAATCAAGCTCATACGACTTGATTTTCCGGCTCCCTTGATCAAGTCCATTCACAGTTTTCTATCCCATCGATCATTTAGAGTGAGAGTTGACAGGATTCTCTCCTCCCCTCGACCAATCAGAAGCGGCCTTCCGCAAGGAAGTTTAAGTTCGCCTCTGCTTTTTACTCTGTACGTAAATGACATCCCGCAAACTGATTCATCGCATTTAGCAATGTTTGCTGATGATACTGCCGTTATTTCGCAGAATAAGAGATTTTCCGTGGTAATCTCTAATCTGCAACATTACATTTCTTCGCTAGAGCTCTGGTTAAACGACTGGAAAATAAAAGTAAACGCTTCTAAAAAAGTGCCTGCCTCATGTTTACGAGAAGATCCCGACTCCCCGTCGGACTTACCCCCCGTAACTATTTTTGGCCAGCCCGTCCCCTGGGTAAATGTTGCAAGATACCTAGGGTTGTTTTAGACGCTAAATTAACTTTTGCGTATCATATCGAACAGACGCGCAAAAAGCGCTCGCTGTTCATGCCATGCTTAAAAGGCTTATCTCCAGAAGGAGCAAACTTGCGATCCGGCACAAAGTTTTGCTCTACAAATCTATCATTCGACCGGTCATGTGCTACGGATCACAAATTTTTGGATCCGCCGGCATGTGTCATCTTAAGAAATTACACACGCTGACTAACTCATTTTTGAGACAATTAGTTAATGCCCCCTGGTTCGTACGCAATGAAGTCATTTATCGTGATTTAAAAATTAAGCCATTTTTACCTCACATAAAGGACCTTTCTAAAAAGGTTCTTCGATAAACTTCCTTCCGTTCCCAATGAACTAATTACCAACCAGCCTGCATATGATCCGCAGAGCCCTCGTCTCAAAAGCGCCCCAGAGCGCTTCTGAGCACGAATTTATTAATTTCCCCAAGCCAAAAGGCTTAGGTACAAATTTAATTTTTATTCATTGGGAACTTATTTTTAAATTTAAATTATTTTTATTTAACTTAAGCTTCCTATTTAAAGATTAATACTCTCATCTTAACTAGTAATTCCTAGTTTGATCACCGCGATCACCGCGGTCGAAATCCGGGAGGGTGACCTCCTTGGATTCAATTGTGCGGTGTTCGCGCTTCACTTTCCTTTTCGGCCACCAGATGGAGGCACGATTCTATGCTATCTAGAGCTCTTTTAAATTTTGCTTCACGTCCAGCAATCATTAATTAAATCGTTCCTTCGAACGACCGCTAATATTATTGAGAACTGACATTTCACATCTATGCTATCAATTATTTATCATGATTATATCACATTTATGACTTCATTGCGTTATATAAATCCTTATACCGCGTCTAGTCCTATATTCTCTTACTTTTTGGTCCCTTCCCCCCTTTTTTATTCATTTTATGGCAATGTGCAAGTAGGTTCATTAATTTTTCAAAATTGTTTCCCCTTTTATTTTCTATGGGATCTTGATTTTATTTTAATCCCAAGATCTCCTTGTTTCGAGTCGTTTATTTCCGGATCGACCCAATCTGTTTCCACGCCCACTTTCTGCGATGATCGGTCTCGTCCAATCAAATTGCAGCATGCAGGGCATTTCTTTCATCAGTGAACGGACTTCGTCAAGTGGCAAGTGGCATGTAACTTACGGAGTGCCTGGTCCGTTACTGTTTTTCAGCAGGTTTTGTCCTGCCCATCTAAATTATTTTCATTCCTTTTATTTTTAAGTCACTCTCATATATTTCGGCTCTATTTTTTATTAATTCTGATGAGGAGGTACGTCCCGATTTTGGGACAGGAACCCGTAAATTCCATGCCACTTGCCACTTGATCAGTGCCCATTGATCTGAAAAATTCACTTATATAAGAACAATATATTAAAAATTTGGTGTCAAGAAATCAAATATACCAATTTTACTTTCGATGTAGTATCAGTGCGTTCAGTTCAGTTTAGTACAGTAATAACACTGTAAATTTAGAGAATAGGCCAACAAGTCTAATCGCCGTTGGAGGCACCTATTCCTATTATTTGTGGAGTTGGAATTCAAACTACTCTGTTTCGGGGTTGCTATATTTGGCTGTTTAGAAATTATTGGCTACATTCAAAATAATTACAAAAAAAAGTGCAATAAATTATATTTTCACGATATGCTTAGTTGAGAATAATGCTAATGTTTCAGTATGTGTGAAAATCTAGTAACTTATTATAAATATTGTACGTTTATTGTTTTTAAATTCACTACTGAACAATTTCAATGTTTTTTCAATATTTATTTGAATTTTAAGATATAAACATTTTTCATTATTTATTTGTTGTATACAAGTTCATTAGAAATATGGTATGTTTATAAAATAAAAATTAAGATTAAATTTGAAAACATTAATGAAATTGAAAAAACAAATGTTGAACTGCAACTATATTGTAAACAAAAAATAGAAGAGCAAAATATTTTAATGTATTGATATATTTTTGATTATTTGCGATTTTTAATCAAATTTTATTAATCCTTATAACATTTGAATCAGGTTTAGCAAGTTTTTTCTAAACAGCCACCTGAAAATTATGTGATTATTGGTACAAAATCATTTTAACTTTTGCAGTTGAAATTAAATCATATTTTCATTTAGAGCAATTCTTATGAATATATCTAGATATAGAGGGTGTTTTTTTTAGAGGTATAGAACTTTAAATTGCAATAAAACGACGATATATTATTCGATTGACATGAATTTTTTTATTCGAAAGATAATCTTGGGACATTACATTTTAAATATGATTTATGGCATAGGACTGCCACGGCTGGCTCGGATGTAGTCCAATCTGACGTCCAATTTTCGATGACTTTTTCCAACATTTGTGGCCGTATATCGGCAATAACACGGCGAATGTTGTCTTCCAAATGGTCAAGCGTTTGTGACTTATCCGCATAGACCAATGACCTTACATAACCCCACAGAAAATAGTCTAGCGGTGTTAAATCACAAGATCTTGGAGGCCAATTCACAGGTTCAAAACGTGAAATTAGGCGGTCACCAAACGTGTCTTTCAATAAATAGATTGTGGCACGAGCTGTGTGACATGTTTCGACGTCTTGTTGGAACCACAGCTCCTGGACATCATGATTGTTCAATTCAGGAATGAAAAAGTTAGTAATCATGGCTCTATACCGATCACCATTGACTGTAACGTTCTTGCCTTCATCGTTTTTGAAGAAGGATTCCACCAGCCCATAAAGTGCACTAAACAGTCAGTTTTTCTGGATGTAACGGTGTTTCGACATACAGTTGTGGATTAGCTTCACTCCAAATGCGGCAGTTTTGTTTGTTGACGTAGCCATTCAACCAGAAGTGCGCTTCATCGCTAAACAAAATTCGCTTATGAAAATCGACCATTATTTTCGAAATAAAATTGCACTATTTGAAAGCATTGTTCAGGCGTGAGTCTATTCATGATGAATTGCCAAACCAAACTGAGAATAAATCACTTGACAGCTGTTAAATCGGTCGCCATCTAGGAAAGTAATGCCAACTTAAACTTCTATACCTGGAAAACACTTTATATTATAAATGCGAAAGTTTGTGAGGATGTTTGGGCGTTATTCATGCAAAAACAACTGAATGGATTTTAATGAAACTTTACAGTAATATAGCTTATACATCAGAATAACACATAGGCTATAATTTATTGCATATGCTATAATTTATAAAGATATTGTGTGAAAGTGTCCTAAATATAACGATATTTGTTAAGTAAGTAGGAAAAAATTGTGCCATCTGCAAGCAATTCTGGCATGCGCAATAAAAGCCCACGTCAGCATTTATCTATCTTTGTTTGTGAAGAAACCTTTTTTTGTTTGGCTACGCACACAAGGCGCTCGCTTCTGATTAGTTCCTGTGATCAGTATAATCCCTAATTTTTTTTATTTCAGAATAAAACTAAGTTTTGAAGGGAGAGGTAGTTGTAAATCTCTCTTTATTTGAATGTTGTTTTTTATGATTTTATTATGCACATATGGTAATAAGAAATTGAACTTTTTTTCAAAAAAAATATTTTTATTGCTTCTGGTACTTACAGTAGATAAACTTTGTCTTTCACAGTACATCATTTCGATATATTTGCATAGTTTGTTTGTGGTTAGTAGTTAATCATAAAGCTATAATTTTAAATGAATAGGGGAGAATATTGCATTTTTAAGTATAAAAATAATTATAACAACTGTACTGTATTTTTTGGAGTGAGTGAATATTAACGTCGCACTGTTCAGCTACACGAAGGCTTTTGGCAACGGATCACGTAATTTTGAACCATGGTCAAGTGACGTCGACTACACCTGAGCTGGCAGTAGCCCTTCTCCTAACTACCACTCCTTACCAACTTAGAAGGAATATTCTACCAATACTTAGCAGGGATATTCTTTGAAATCCCCTCTTCCAAGATGTATGGGAGCACGGGTTCTATGATGAGTATTTTAGCGAGGAAGGCGGACAGTGTTGCAGCAGATATGCGTTTTCAGCGGATTGCAAATATTATTTTTAACCCGAAAAAATAGTTTATGTCAAAATGTAAGTGTCTTATGTTTTTGTATGTTAATGAAGACCTTAGAAAACGATTTGACTATTTATTTTAAGTGAACGGTGTATATAATTAATTTTACTGTGGAATATCTTTTAATTAATTTATTATCTCTAACGGATTAAATTTCCCAAAGTGGAGTATTTCGTTTATGTAAATTTTCAATGTAATGATCCAAAAAAAATATTACATGAAAAAAACTGCTGTACATCATAATGTAGTAGATAAAGCATTAACGTGCATCGCTTCCTACACGGCGGTTCTTACAAAGCTCTTATAAAGCTCGAGCTATGAAAGTAGCTAGATATTTGCCAACTTGACTCTATCGTTATCATTTCTTGTGTTTTTCTTTGAATCACCATTATAGCCATTATAATTTTAGAAACGGCGTTGCTTGCGAATATTACAATTTTAACATCAAATAAATACAACAGAAAGTAATATTAATGTATTACACTTTCAGATATAAATTAGTTACACCATTTTAAGCGTTCACTGTGCAAAACTTTTAACAATGTGTTACTTTTGCTGAGCAGAGATCAGCTTAGGGAGATATTTTCAAAAATCGATCCTCAAGAGTGTTACGGGGAATTATAAATTTAAAAAAATTCCTTTTTATCAGCTATTAGATCCACATACTTAAAATTTAACAAAGGTGTTTTTTTTAGCTGAGATATGCAAAAAGCTTTTTTTGTTTAATTTGCAATTCACGTAAAATTAGCTCATTAAAAACTTCTTTATCCTTCAATCTGTGTTGCTTAATATTTCAGTTCACCCGTGCGAAGAACGGGTATACCAGCTAGTAGGCTATAATTTATAAAACTATCGTGAGAAGTGTCCAAAATATAACGATATTGTCAAGTAAGTAGGGAAAAATTCTGCCTTCTTCAAGCAATTCTGGCGCTGCAAAAGCCCACGTCAAATATTTTGTAAGTAAAATATTTAATTTTTAATGATATAAAGAGGGAGAAGTCTGGAGAGCTGCAAACGTCTCTTAAAGCACAGTGTAAAAAAGCAAACCCGCACAAAATATTTAGCAGCTTAGATTTATGAATCTTATCGAGACGATAATTTAATAATAAAACTAGTAAACTGAAGCAGGGCGTGCAGATAATTTTTTATGGGGAGGAGGAGGAAGGAATTAAGTTTTTTTTTAAAAAAGAGAGATAAAAAGGGCTGAGCCGTAATCTTTATGCTAAAGATTAAAAATCTGTTGGTGTATGTGGAGGGGGAGAATTGAATTCTCGGCGTTCTTGTGAACAGATATCCTGCTTAGAATCCAAAAGGATTCATGATAGCAAAAAGAGTGTTGTAGATAGCGATAAAGTAGTGCTTCTCAAACTTTCAATATTTGCGACCCAATTTTCAGTCAGAATATTCTTAGCACCCCCCTTCTTATAGTAACAATGTGTTAAATGTAATTATAATGTACTTTGATGGTATAACTCCGATGAAATACGACTTTAATTATAAACCGTACTAATTATCAAGATACATATTAAGTTTTATATATAATTTTGTATATCAAAAGCCCAAGGGAGTAATTAGTAATTACTAAACTTGTTTTTAATTGACTATTGATAAATTAACCATCAAAGTGAAACTTCTTAGCGCTCGAGAGTGAATGAGAAATTTGCCCAGTTTTGCGAAACAGTGAAAAAGCGAACAGAAGTAGTCTCCCCCATCCCCCGAATTGACACCATGATGACAGGATAGCGAGTTGGGAAGAAAGAGGAGCGGGGATACCACGCGACTTGCATCATATCCGTGTAAAAGTTGGATGATTGCTTACCTCCGACTGGTCAACTTGCCCACCTTCCTATTAGGGTTCCTTCCCCCAGTCCCGGGAACATCTATCAACGATTGTTTGAGATGCAGTGACATTTCAGTGTAGATTAAACAGCGCTCGCAGCAAAAGCGTGCTTTTTTGAAATATTTCAAAGATTGTTTGCTACATGCTTTCGGAGGCTAATTTGCTTTTTGACTTTTATTTGTGTTGAATTATTATATTAATTCTAGTCAGAATACCTAAATCAAATGCACAAAGAGGAAAAGTGTTTCGTGAAAGAAAGAAAAAAAGGAAAACTAGCAGTCCAGACGAAAAAGTGACAAGAAAAAGCCAAAAAAAAAAAAAAAAAAACAGAAAAATATTGCACATTTATTAAGAGTGCTACTGCCGAATCTCCATCAGAGTACATTGTCCGAATGTAAATATTCTGAAGAACATTCTGAAGCTAATAAACATAACATGGTGACAGGAGTATAAGCGATTATATCGGATTGAAATTATGGAAGCCTTCCGACCCCCTGCTCCGCTGCAATTTTCACTGGGAAATGTGAAAGAAAAAATGGAGGCAAGAACTGGAGAGTTATGTGCTTGCAACAGAAAAAACGACGACCGAACAGATAAAATTAAATTGCAATCCTGTTGAACTTATTGGGCAGCGAAGGACTTGAAACATACAACACCTTCAAGTTAGAAACGAAAACGAATTTTTCGGATGTTCTTCAAAAATTTGAAGAATATTGCTCACCACGACAGAATGTTGTTTATGAGCGTTGTAAATTTTTCATGTGTCCAACTGGAGGGCCAGACAATTTATATAGACATATGTCACTCAGCTAAAGACCCTAGCATCCACATGCAAGTTTGCTGAGCAAGAAAATGGATTGATTCGAGACCGCATCGTCCTGGGAATTAAAAAGACAGTGGGCTACAAGAACGACTCCTGCGAGAAAATAACCCTCCAAACGTGGAAAAAAGCTATCGAAATCGTCCAGGCAGCTGAAGCGAGCGGGAACAAATCCAAAAATATGAAGTACGATACAGCCACAATAAACTTCGTGAAGGAGAACCAGAACAAGCCTAAAACTCAGTACAACTGCAAAAGTGGGGACGAAAACACAAGCCTCGAGAGTGTCCAGCGTTCGGGAAAGTTTGTGCTTAGTGCAAAAAGAAAACCATTTGCTGCTAAATGTTTCCAGATGGTTACAGATGGTTACATTTTATAAGGAACTGGGATACATCAATCCCTCAGTCCTTTATCTTGTTTTTAGAATCGGCTTGGTTTTGCTCCTTGGCTGGTGATGGTGGGCGGAAATCGGTGGCAGGAACCAATGGGATAGTAGGCGCATGACTTCTTATGAGTGGCTTTGATTGGATGATGGGAGTGAGCTGAAAATTGTACTTGGGAAAATTTTTAAAGAGTAGCTATTGATGTTAAAGTGTAACAATTGATGGTAAAATATTCAAGGAAATAAAATGAAAATATAATAAATTTTGTAGGAAGAGAAATTACGGAAAAAGGAGTTTAAAATGTATCTAACATAGCTTCGAAAAGAAGTAAAGCCTTAGCTTTATCATCTTCGGAGTTTTTTTAATATGGGAAGTAATTGTAAAATTTCAGGTGATCTTTTATGAGGTTAGAAATCATGCTGACCAGTTCAATCACTTGAGCTAGGTCTGAATTTTCATTTTCTATGGCTTGGATTCCGTGGGCTAAATTTTTACAGAGTATAAAAGAACATTCATAAAGTGAACGTTCCTGAAAATTAACTGGTTTATATTGATTCTGTGAATGAAAATGAAACTAAATGTGCAATTAAATTAGTACAGACTCTAATTTTAAAAAATGTAGAAATGGTAAGTGAAACAACTTGGTATAAAATGTTTCATTGATGTAAATAATAAGTGTTTTGGTGTAAATTTTAAACTGGATACTGGAGCTGAAGTAATTATTTTGTCACTGTGTGTGTGTATATATTTTTAGAATGTTTAAAGTTAATCCAAAACTTTGTAAAACTAATACATCGCTAACTACATATAGTAATTTTAATTTAAAGCCAAATGGTTCCTATGATTAATTGCTCTACTGATGCACTCAAAAATGTTCCTTTGCCTTTCTATAGTAAATGTAAAATCCAAACCAATATTAGGGGTTAAGAGGTTGTAAGGAATTAAAACTTATTGAAAGAATTGATGCTATTAAATGTAGTATAAGTAAAAATGAGCACTGTGCAAATATAAAAGATGTAATTTCTGGGGTAGGAGAATTTCCAAATGAATCATATCACATTACTTTAAAAGATAATGCTGTACCAGTAATTTACCCACCAAGACGTGTTCCTCTGGCTTTGCAGCCAAAATTAAAAAAGTACTCTAGATAGATTAGGAAAAAGAAGGAATAGTGTCAAAAGTTAATAAGCCAACTGATTGGGTGCAAAGCTTAGTCATTAGAAAAACCCAATGGAAATTTAAGATTATGTTTAGACCCTAGAGATCTTAACAAAGTAATTAAAAGAAAGCATTATCAAATTCATTGTAAAAGATGATATCATTAGTAAAATTAGTGGTCAAGAAAATATTTTCAGTTGTAGATTTGAAAGATGTTTTTTGGCATGTACCTTTATATGAAGTTAGCTCTGAAATTTGTACATTTAATACACCTTTTGAAGGTACAAATTCAACAAAATGCCATTTGGTATAATTTTTGCACCTGAGGTATTTCAGAAAAGAAATCAGAAGCTTTTTTTTTAGAGATGTTGAGGGAGTAGAAATTTATTTTGATGCAGGATGATGATGAGGATTCACATGATGCAATTATGTCCAGAGTTCTTGAAAGAGCCAAATTGTTAAATATAAAGTTTAATCCAAATAACCTACAATATAGTGTGTCTGAGGTTAAATATGTAGGTCAAATTATACCTAAATCAGGTATAAAACCTGATCCAGATCACATAAAAGCAATTGCTGAGATGTCAGCACCAAAATCGAAAACTGAAGTTAGGAGATTGTTGGGCATAATGAATTTTCTTTCAAAAAATTATACCCAATGTATCTGAAGTTATTGCTCCATTAAGAGAAATCATTCATGAAAACGTAGAATTTAATTGGGGAAAAGAACAAGAATTGCCCTTTGTAAATATTAAAGAATTGTTAGCTAAAGCTCCAATTTTAAAAGTTTTTAGTGTTAATGATGAAATAGTAATACAATGTGATAGTTCAAAAGATGGGCTAGGATCCTGTTTAATCCAAAAGGTCAACCGGTATCATTTGTCTCACGCAGTTTAACAGTGAGAAAAATTATGCACAGATTGAGAAAGAATTATTGGCAATTGTTTTCTCATTTGAGAAATACCATAATTTTGTATATGGACGTAAGTTGTTGTACAGAGTGACCATAAGCCCCTAATGGCAAATTGTTAAGAAAAACCTATGCATAAAATATCTTCTAGAATGCAAAGAAGGATTTTAAAGTTATTAAAGTATGATTTTGAAATACATTATGTACCAGGTAATCAAATGTTTCTCGCTGATACTTTATCACGAGCATTTCCGGTTCGAGAAACTGTAAGGGATGATCTTGAAATGCTAAATATTGTGCATACTATTTCAAAACATTTACCCATGAGTGAAAAGAGACGTGTACAATTTAAAAAAGAGACTGAATTAGATCCAGAATTACAAATAGTTGTTAAATATTTCAAAAAAGGGCTGGCCTAAATCTTACAAAAATGTAAACAATAGTGTAAAAAACATATTATAAAATTAAAAATAACATTTATATTCAAGAAGGGTTGTTATTTAGCATTGAAAAACTAATTGTACCTTATAGTTTGAGAAAAGATATGCTACAATTAATTCATGAGGCGCTCTTTGGGATAGAGAAATGCAAGAAAAGAGCTAGAGAAGTAATGTATTGGCCAGGGATGAACTATGACGTAGAAACATTAGTATCACAATGTGTAATATGTGAAAATTTTTAAAAAGATAATAGTAGTAAAGAGCCATTAAAAAAACCTCATACAGTTAGTTCCCTATAGACCCTTTGAAAAGATAGTTGATATAATGGACTTGGGTAATACAAGTTATTTAGTTGTAATAATAGACTATTATTCAAAATGGATTGAAATTGCTGAACTTGTAAATAAGAGTGCAGATGAGGTAATAATCAAACCTAAAACAATTTTCTCTAGATTTGGTGTTCCAATATGGTAGTATCAGATAATGTACCATTTAATAGTTATATTTATAAAAAGTTTGCAAATGATTGGGATTTTGATTATGCATTCATTAGTCCTCATTACTCCCAAGTAATGGAATGGTTGAAAAGCAGCAGGAATTTCTAAACGCATTATGAAAAGGCAAGGGAAGATAGACGAGATTATTTAGTAGGTTTAATGGATGAAATTTAAATTTTTCTCTCTCCGATTTTTGGCACCCTAGGCATGCACCTAGTGTTCCTAAGCGGAAAAGAGGGCCTGCCTCTATATAAAAGTCTCAAATGTTTTGCCCTTTCGACATTTTCTGAATCGAAATTGATTTTTTTTATTTACAACAAATCTATATGTGTAATTGTAGCATTCGAATTTTTTTATATTATAAACGCAATAACCCGCTATGTACTTTAAAACTTGATACTCTTCTACTGAAATATAATCTGATTTATTTTAAATCTCCTAGGGATTGTATCTTTTGAAGTTTGCATCAACTGCTCATCTTTTGGGAAACAAAAAAAAAAAAAAACAAAACGTATGGTTGCCAAGTTTATAAGATGACCAGTTGGGCATACAGCAATAATGATGCATAAGTATAAAATGTGTGCAGCTTTAGGTTAAGTAATTAATAATATTTTTAAATTAATTAAGATTACGTTGTTTCGGGGATCCCTTTAGAGTAAAATGAAAGGAATTTGACATAATTATAGTAAGTTTCTCTAAAAGGGGAAACGTTCACTTTCAAAAAATACACTGCGTAAAGTGGTTTTAGGTGTATGAAGTTATATTCACTATTATTCCTAAAAAATAAATTTTGATATTTTGGTTTTTCGTTAAGTTTTTGAAGTTATTTCTTCAAATATATTTCTCCATTACATTTCTTTCAAACTTGCTATTTTCTTTTGCGGCCACGGTAGCCTGATGGTCATGGTTATGAACTCGTGTCCAGTGTTCGAGCCCTGGTACCACAAAAGTTTAGCGTTGAAGAGAGCTGATGCACGTTAAAAACACGTCGAGGTCAAAAGTCCTCACGTTGGTGTGATGTGGAAGTTTGAAGGGGAGCTATCAGCTCAGGTATCGTCCTCGTCACCTTAACCGCGGTTCAAAACTACGTAGTCGCTCGTCAGTAGTCACCGTGTTGACTTAGAATGCAATATAAAACCCTTGACGGCACTTGAGTTAATTCGAGTACGCTAAACAGTTCCAAATATGCACATTAGATATAATTCAAACGAGGTCGCATTTTATGCTGCTGTAATTTTTTCACCAAATATCAGCGAGCGCCGTCTGCACTCGTGATATTTGACTGTTGTTTCTTATATTTACGATTTAGTCGTTAAACCAGTGCTTCTCAAACTTTCAATACTGGCGCCCCCTTTTCAATCACAATTTATCGCGCCCTTATACATTAATAATGAACTAAATGCAATAATAATGCACTTTGACGCTAAAGCTACAATAAGAGATCTTAATTATAAACCATACAAATTAATAACATAAGTATTAAATTTTGAATACTACTTTTTTTAAGCAAAAAATAAATTAAGTAATAGGATAATTATTATGTTATTTTCCTTTCTCTAATTTTTAAATTGAACATATTGCAAAATGCGGTGACTGCTTAGAAGACAAAATATGGATATCTGCTAAATATAGAAAAATAACTCAGAGGGTCAATTTCTAATCATAAGTATTCCTTATAAAAACTTTGCTTCGCAAGACAAGCCCATGGAAGTCGTTAATGCTTATTAAACTTGTTCTTAATTTAGTATTAATTAATTAGTTATAAAATACTCTGTGCAGCACTGATACATTAAAAGTAAACCTGCCGAAGTACCCGCTCTTTGCAGGAGTTCATTTATAAGAAAATAAAACATTCTTGATATAATAGCTGTATTGTAAGGGGAGTAAAGCCAAGTGCGCACGCGACAATGTTTACAAAAATTTTAAATGTTTTTTTTTAAATGATTGCTCAAATTATAATTAGTTTTAAGCGAATTTTAAGCCTCACAGAATTCACATTTATAATTGATGTTAAATAATGAACAATAATATAAAATTCCGATGAAGAATAATTGTATTATTTTTAATATTTAAAGCAAAAAGACTTCAACATATTTTAACCTGGGAGCTGGCGCGCACTCGATACGTTCAAGCGGGGTTATTGAGTCACCCCAATCCTTTTTTTAAAAATTATTTTATTGTACACAATACAAATCGTTATTCCAGTGAATAATTTAATTAAGAGAATGTTTACTTACCTACTTTCAAGGACTTTTCAATTTTTCTTTGGTAACAAATAAACAGTTTTGTCAGAATTAACAATTTCGTGATCTGTGTGTCCCGCGTGACCACTTCCTGGTAAAAAGTGTATTCATTATAATAATATGTATGTTACTGCTAAAAACAATTGTTATGCTTTATATGTTTGAAAATACTCATCTTGGTCTAATTGCCAAGTAATCCATCAAAGTGTGCTCTCCCTGGTTTTCCAAATATCATAAAAACTGTTTTGCATGGAAAAAAGCGCAACAGAGAAATACATTACTTACAACTTCCTTAAATGAGAAATAAACACATAAGTGAGGGGTCATAACTAACTGTACCAATAACTTAGAAGGTTAAATTACAGCTATAATGTGCAGTATTTCAAAAATAATGACAGTGATGAATTTTATGCTCCTAAATTTTTTCGATTCTGGATCTGGGATCTGTTTTTTTCTCTGAAAGAGTAGAATGTTAGTTTTAAAAAAGAAAATGTAATAAAAACTCTTTCATCATGGGATTACAGCAAATTAAATAAAATATTTTTTATTTGGTTATAGGATCAAAGGTAGCTAATTAAGTATTAAGAAGTTTTTTTTTTTTTTTTGATTTTTAATATCGCCTATAACATGTTATAAGATAATGCACTTTTACCTGATATAGTTATATCAGAGTAAAGTGCATTTTTTATTATGTCTGAAAGTATTTTTTTAATTCATTCCAGTAAATTAATTATTATTTAAATCTTTTATTTTCGATATGCTCGCGCCCCCCTCGTAAGGTTATCGCGGGCGCGCCCCACAGTTTGAGAAACACTGCATTATGCATAAATAAAATTTTCAGTTTCTTAATGACTTGGAGGAGTTTTAGATGTTTGTGCTTATATGAACTTCATAGAGAATTTGTGAATCCAATTTGCATACACATTTATAATTTTCTTCTAGATTTCTTATTATGACTCATGGAACACAGTTTGAAGACCACTGGTGTAAACTATTAAATTTCTATCCTTATTTTAAGGTAGCTGACAAATCCGTGTTCTTTCATGTTTTTATAAGTATGATCATTTGAAAACTAATAAATTTAAATAAGACACCCCCTAAATAATTTTTATAATTCTCATCCAACAAAAAAAAAACTGTCATTATTAATGGTTGAAAGTGAATAAAGTTGCAATAGAAATCAATCGGTTATCTACCAAGAAAAGTTTTTGTTATGCATGCAATTTCTTATTTGTGCAAATAAAAAAAATTCATAAAATTTTACTCAAAACTTTCTGTGTCTGAACTGCTGCACAGTTATGCTACAAAATTCTGAGGAAATCTTCAAATAATTAATTATTTTTTTTATCGGTGAAGCTTTAATGGTAAGGTATAAACTTTACTTTAATTATACTTCTGCAAGGAAGCATTTTTATTTTTTTTTTTTAATTTCACACATCCAAATGTCGAGAGAAAGTTTTCTATTTGCATGAACACAATAATTTTTGAATAATTTTTTAATTAATATGTGCTATTTCAGGTTTCTAAAATTTAATAAATAAAAAATTATTTTTTAAAAATTAATTTATTAAACATTTGAATTTTTATTTTGAAGTTGGATGTTTAAGGAAATAAAAGTGGCCTGATCATTGGACTGTCATTATTGTGAGCTTTGACAGAACAATTTTGAAATTGACATTATGTGATTTTTTGTAAAGGTAAGATACAGGAGAGATTTGATTTAATTAACTTGTTAGACCTTGAGAAAGAATTTTTTAATAGGAACAGGCAAAAAGTTATTGGTTGAATAAAGTTGGAATGGAAAGTGTAAGGAAACCTCTAATGAAGATATGATCTATCTTTGAATTTTATGCTATGTTATATTATGGGCTTCTATGTGGAACTTGTCAAATTAGTAAGATATTGCCAAGTTAACAATGTTATATACATCATTATTATGCCAAATTCTAAAATGAAAACACTTTTAATTTAATCGAATTTTATTAAGTTTTCATTACTAGTTTGACTCTGTGCAATTCAACTAGAAAATGTTAAAAATTTTATGAGTGCTATAATTAAAGAAAGCTTTTAATTTCAAGGCATATTTGAACCTTCAATCTAATTTCTGTGACACATTTAAACTGTGATGATCCAGTATGATATAATTTTTACAAAAAAATCATTACAATTTCATAAAATTTTTTTTAATTTATGCCATATAATATTATGGGGAACTTGCGAAATTGTGGTATGATATTGCCAAGTTAACAATATTATATCAATATTTTGTTTATATTATATATTTTGTTATGAACATTTAACTTCAAAGAAATTTGGGGTTATTCTTGGTTCTCTTACATATATGAAGTTTCTTTCTTCAAAAGGTCAATAAATTGATTACTGACAAGCAAGGCTGGATCTACGTATGGGCTAAATGGGCTGCAGCCCAGGGCCCCCGGTTTTTAGGGGGCCCCATTCTCCGTTGAAGATAACAAACAAACAAAAAAGATGTCTTAAAATAATAAATTTCGAAATAGCAATGAAATAATAAACTCCAATAAAAGAATAAAAATAAAATATCAGAAGTGCCATATCAAATTTATTTTCATTTTCAAGAGCAATTTACTCTTTGTTCGAACACCCTACCACCGAATACGCGGAAATTAATAATTAGCCAGACAGGGGCTCTATCATAGAGCGGCGCCGGCGAGCATCAAGCATTTATACAAATGTAGCGGCACTATTTCTGTAGCCATTTATTTTTGTGCAATAATAATTCTAATTTATAATAATATACTAATTTGGTGATGTGTCTTGTGCATACTACCTTCAATTAAAGCACATAGGTACCTGTTTATTCAAGTTTCTAGTAAAAAGTAAGTGCCGATACACATTTCTAAATTATTTAAGTAGGAAGATATTGAAGTAATAATTAAGTATTTTCTGTATCTCAATTTTTCAAAGATTGAAAACATCATGATTTCCCATAAATATGTGTGTTGTCTTAAAATTTGTGTTAACCTAATTACTTCTATAGGATTTAAAAAAGTAACAATCAGTTTATGTGGGTCATGGAGATTTACCGCGAATGTTATGGATAAATGTAAAATAGTCTTGTTTTCGTAATAAGTCGGCTTTTTTAAGTATAGGTAGCTACAGCAAATAATGGATGACAATGGAAAAACAATATTTATTTAAAGTGGGGCAAATAATTCTAAAGTTTATTTTTATAAAATCCCCTTTAAACTGATGGGCTAATAAATAATAATAATCACAGAGTTTTAGTGAGTGTAGACAAGGATTTTTTATTTTTTTAAATTAACTAGGTACTTTTTTTCAAGTATCTTAGAAATATACTATATTGTTTTTGTAAAAATTTGTTAGAATACTTTTAGTTTATTGCATATCGATTGTGTTATCGTAGTTTTATGACCTAAACTTTAAGCAGATTTTCAGGAAAATCAAGTACTTAGTTAACAATATAAATATGTTTGGCAGAAAATATAAAAGTGTAGCGGAAAAATGAAACCTACTGTTAAATCGAGAAAAAGAAAAAATTAAATGAGTCAAAAATTTAAATTTTTTTACAATGGAACAAAGTAACAAGAATATAACAAACGCTGATGCATTAACAAGTGAAAGGGAAAGGAACTTAGCCAAAGAAAACGGAGAAACACAACAAGCAAATATTAATGATTAAAATACGTAAGATCTCGATGACCAGCAGCCTTCTGAAAAAAATATTGTTCAGCCAGAGGACATCAGTAATGCCCCGACCGAAAAGTGCTTCGAAAATGTTGGGTATGAGTTTGATAATTATACGTTGACGGGGGTTCGTGACCTAAATCTCTAAGTAATAATTTTATTGATTATATCCTTTCACATGAAGTGAGTTATTTTCAAAAAAAATCAAACAATATGTATTCTGTTTCGGTAAGAGAATACAAAGAACAAAAAAGATATAATTTTCGAATAGTCATTTAATTAAAAGAAACTTAAAAATGGCCAAGGTTTGGTTAGGTTTTTCAACTAGTATTGGTAGTGTTTTTGTTTGATCTGCAAACTTTTTTCCAAAATAAATTCTCAATACACAACCTGCTTTTCTGACTGGAAACACGCAACAGTGATTGGAAACAGTTATAAGAAAATCATTAAAATTCTATTGAACATAAAAATTTAATGTTAGTTTGGTTCACTGAAAAGAAAATAAGTCTGTTTTAGATAGGCAGTTACAGAAGCAACTAAGAAAAGATACAGAATATTACCACAATGTCCTCAAACGAGTTATTTCGGTAGTAAAGTATTTGGTTATAAGAGGTTTATCAATTAGAGGGGTACCAAGGAAGTTTTTGGTTCTCCTCATAGTGGTAATGTTATAGGGACCCTGGAATTGTTAGCAGCCGTATCAAATATCATACATATCAAAAACAATATATGAGGAAATAATTGAGGTCATGGGCAAGCAAATCATTAAAGCAATTACAACTCAAATAAATAACGATGAAACACAAAGTACTATTCAATTGTGATAGATTAAACACCAGATTTTCTCCATAATAATCAACTTGCTATTGTACTACGATATTGTTTTCGGTGAAAAGTGTATGAAAGACGAGTCTCATTAATTAAGATAAGTAGTCTTAATTAATGAGGTTTATGCTTATCTAATTCTCTACAAGAATCTTTAGAAACTATGGGATAATTGTAGGAGACAGTCATATGACAACGCTGCTAATATGTCCGGTCGATATAATGGTATGCAAACCTTTAAAAGAAAAAAATGAATTCACTAATTATGTGCCGTGTGCTGCACATTCTCTCAATCTGGTTGGTGCAGAATAAGTTACGGTTGCAACTGAAATCGTGAACTTTGGTTTAGTGCAACTCGTATGTTTTCTTCTGTTTCGACCCATAGGTGGGAACTTCTAAATCGTGAAATTTACCAGACCAGATGGTCTTGTCACTATGATGTTATTGAAGCCAAAAGATAATTATGGTAATGTGGTGGTGGTATCTATATAAGCCAGTAACAGCCTCTAGACTGAAGTGGTCATTTTAGTGTAGTGGTTAAGTTGCGTGCTTACCGAATCGAAAAGGTGCTGAGTTCTAGTCTCCTTCAGTAATATGAATAATCTTAAGACAATGAGAGAGAAAATTGATTTTCGAAAAGAGGCAGTAAATTTATTTAATAAACTAACAAAACTCGGAAATGTCATTTTAATTATATTTTGGGAAGAAATTTTAGAAAGATTTTTAATTTAATTTTCAAAAACTTACAGACTTCTGGTTCGGATATCTGTGTAAGGAATAGGTTAGTTATGCCATTAAAAACGTTCATAAGCAGTGTACGATATGAGTCAGAAAAAAAACTAAAGGAGTATCAAGACTCAGCCAAAATATTAAGTCCTAGAGTAGAATAGAATAGAGCGATGACGACATTTCAAAATTTGCAGATAAATCCACAGAAAAAGCTGTGTATGGGACAGAAAAATTTAAAAGAGACACGCTTATTGTTGTGTTAGATAAGCTAATCCTTGATTTAAAACTGAGCTAGAGTCCTATACTTATAGTGATATGTTCAATTTAATTTTTGAAAACAAACTTGTTGACGTTTTTCCAAACTTGTATACCATTTTAAAGATTTTTCTAACACTCCCTATTATACTAGTTGTGAAACGGAGCGTGCGTTCTCTAAAATGTCCTACATAGAAAACAAATATAGCACAGCAATGACAAATACTAGGCATAATTATTTATCACTTCTTTCTATTAATACTGATCTCCCCAAAGACTTAAAATATGATGAGCAAAAAAAGGAATTTACCGCACAAAAGTTGTGATGTTCCTCCCCTTGGGAGAACATCTCTCGAAGTATCAGCGTCGTAGGATTAACGAAAGAACTAGAATCAAACGTTATCTTAATATGACTTTATTAAGATATTCAACTTAAACCTTTAACAAATTAAATTATAATAATATGAGAAAGTCTACGATGGCAAAATACGCAACACACAATATATATAATAAGACTTAATCTAATTCAGACCACTATCAATAAGTGAACCGCCTAATCCCTGATTCTAATATTAAATAATCAATCCTACCTTATTACAGCTTGGAGGAACGATCAATGTTGTCCTATGTTTAATCTTGTCTTTGCATGTACTGGTGTGCAACTTGACCTTCATATATTCAATCACTAATAACTTCTATTCACGTCACGTAAAACTCATTCAGACTTGAGCCACGATTCCTCTATTAGACGTCAGCTACCGGCCAATTTCCTTCCACTATCACAAATTCCCATACATTGCCATCACGCTTACTTTAAGTTCCGATATTTAAAAGCTTGTTCATTTGCATCTTTCACACTTCACTTCTTGATTTGATTGGAAAAAGAGTTGTCATTACTTCTGGCCCAAAAAACCAAGTGCGCGTGAGCCCGTCGCAAACCCCTCCAAGAAGCAAAACGTAATTTATTCGAGGGTCTTAATGGCTCTTAAGAAATTGCGTGCCTAAATTTTATTCTTCTACTTCTAACTTTCCACGTTTTAAATTTTAACTCCGAATATATTCATTCTAACCATTAATTTCCAATTTTCCACTTAAATTTTAATTTTCGCTATTTATCTTAAGTTTAATTTTTAATATTTCTCCTTGATTTGAATTTTCATCAGCCACAATAAATTTTACTCAATTAACTGGTCCAACATTCACAGTTATGTATTTTAATCATGGTAGATTCTCACATGTACTGATGGGAGGCGCGGATTCATTCAGGAATATTCAATAGAACTTCAAAATTGAGAACTCAGCTTGGTGGAAAGTGTTTTCTTTCCCCACCACTGAAATGCCTTAGCAAAGGGTGCTTACATTCCCACGCCTGCAGAGATCATTACACCCATAAATATTTGGGAACGTCAGAGAATTTTTCCCGCTCGAAAACAAGGCAACGACCTTTGCGCTGGTTCCGACCAATCAGAAGTAATTAAGTGGAGAAGGCAAAAAGAGTCCGCTCTAGAATTTTGGAGAAAAGCGACATTGAACAAAAAAGGGGAAGCACCCCGATTTGGACACACGGAGAGACAAACTAATCAGATCCAGGCCTTGAACTAGACTCCGCGGGGACTTCGAGCGGCAACTATGTCCTCACTCCCTCCAACCCGACACCTCTCTCTCAAAAAGCTAAGTAAAATCTCAATCTAGTTATGCTGTCTATTGTACAGTTACTTAAATTTACATCTGTTAATTCAATAAAATGAATTGTTACTTTAAGAATCGGCCTTTTTAATTTAGAGTACTGTATTATGTCTTTAGAGTATTAGTGTTTAATTTTTAACTTAAGCCATGATGCGATGTAACTTACGAACCTGGGAAGTTAAGAAACTAGTGTTTGATTAAAAGAAAAGAGAAAGTAATTAATTAAGTTTCATCAGCGTCGCATCAATACAAAATAAATGGACATGCCCCGTCCGGGTGAAAGGACCAGGGAAAAAAACCATATATGATTTAAATGGTAAAAAACGAGGTCCACATGTCCCTTAACTAATTTAAAATACTTAAATGGTACTTAATGTAAAACAAGTTCTGCCTTCTCATAGTTCCGTTGTCCTTTGTACAAAGAAAGATTAACCATTACAATTCTGATTTTTCTACATAGACTTCAGCCTTTTCACAATCTTCTTGCATTTTGTACAGATAAAGATTTTAAGTTTTTCGCTACCTCAAAAATTTCCACATAGATTTCAGGGTCTGTCACCCTGAAACAAAAACTCTTTAAGAGTCATTTGGCAAAAACAAAGTTTCACACATGATTACATTTCACAATTTTTATACATTATATATCACTTTTAAATTACAACTAATTTCTATACATATATTTCATCTGGCTTTTTCAAAAACTTCCCCTTAAATCGCGCAGTGCTGGTTAATGTTATGTTAGTATGCTGTCTACGCTGCGTTTCCCAAAACCAGATGTACATTAAACATAAAACAATGCAACAATACATATACATACACTATATAATTACAAATATTTTTCAATAAACCATTAAAAAACAAATAACCAAAGGAATTGTCGCATCTTAGTGAAGTCATACACAGAAGTAAACAAATGCATTTTTACAATTGTTTACTCCATATTTATATAAAAATTTACAAGACAAAATCTTTTTTTTCTCTTCTAAAAAACACACTCATTGTAGTGTCCACTTTTGCTTGGCTTGGTTTAAATTTTAAATATCCGACCGTGACTTACTTCATTGCAATAATTCTTCCGACCACTCTGTTTGAAAGAATATAAAAAGAAACGATACAACCTGGTTCTTATAATTTGTAGTTGGCGTTTCCTACCAGGACTTCTAAGGATAGTGACTTTTCCGTACACGCTCTCCTCTCCTTTCCTGGTCTTGCCGTTGTTGATCACCTCGTTTTGTATTCTTGTTGCTTGATCTTGTTCGTTCTTCGGTATAGGGGCTATCGTTCCTTGCTCTGCCTTTTCTGGATCGACCTTGTCCTCCCCTGTTGTGCTTCCTCTCTATGGCTGGTCGGGACTTCACTTGGTCTGAGTTTATATCTGCTAACCGCTCCTGTATCTTGTTTAGGGCGTTTTCTTCTATACTTTTGTAAGACAGAATCGTTTGATGACAATGCTCTTTTAGTTACTCTATAATTTGAATTTTTCCGAAACTTCCTGTTTGGTCCACTGACCCAGATTCATGTGATCTTTAATAGCCTAACATTTCATTTTTGCTTCTTTTAATCCTTCTACTTTTCTCAGACCAAGAACTAGTTATTGATCTGATAATTGGTCCACGCTTATTGGTCTTATTTGTGTGTTTTCACCCTGATCATTTTTAAAACTTAACCCTTTTCCCTCCAACTCACGCTTTACCTCTGGCCCTTTCTCTTTACCATCTTGCGACTCATTCTATCTCCGTTGTACTCTGTCAAAACCACTCGATTTATCGCGTAAGCTACCGTTATCCGAACTACCAGTTCCTATCTCCCGTCTCGTCACATTTCCTATGACGATATATTCTAACCTGATCTACATTAATCGTTAACCTTTTTCCCGCCTTCCATACCATTACGTTCTTATTCTTTACATCTAATACTCTATAACAGTGTTTCTCAAACTTTCAATACTGCCGACCCAATTTTCAATCATAATTTTTGTCGCCCCCTCTCTGTACAACAATAATGTATTTACTGCAATAAAAATGCACTTTGACGCTAAAGCTACAATGCGATCTCAATTATAAACTGTAGAAGTATTAAATTTTGTATATGTTACTTTTAAGTAATATATATTTTGAGAAAATTACTTAAAATATATATTACTTATATATATTATTATGTTATTTTTTCTCTAATTTTTAATTGGAGCAGATCGCAAAATGAGATATTTAATTAAATATATATTCCTTCAGCATCCATTTCTCAAAGTACAAATGTCATTAGAAAATAGTCTAGTCTATGTAGCTCTCTATCATATCCATCACATTTTGGCATTATCGGGTACGTTTGCGTGAGTCTGGGCAACCTATCGGACGTCTGCGCAAAAACATGTAAAAATGCTTTTCCTCGTACAATTCCAGTCAGTTTTGGTCGACTCGATACTCTATAGTTACCGAATCTAAATTGAATGTACATTTTTTAATTTGCACGTTAATTGTAATTCACGGTAATTAAGTATTTACGGCAGTAGATTAAAAACAAAATCATACATACATTTATAAGTCGTAAGCGAGCATTCGACGATAATAAAAGATCAAAAATACACAGACGAGCATGGTAGCCAAATAATCCTTCAAAAATCAATCAATCAATTCTTTTCCAACTATCGTAAAACTCTTCATTATTTACAATTTCCCTATGCGAAAAACAAATACATAAAAGATGGGATGGAACTAATGTAGAAACCATACCAGTAAGTTTGAAGGTCAATCAAATAAATGACCAACAAATGTATCATGCTGCCTGGCTGAAAAGTGAATCATGTCTTCCTTTTCTTTCTACAACTCATATACAGTATTTCAATAATAATTACAGTGATGAAATGTTTATCTTAGAATTTTTCTCAGGGTCTGAGTTTCGTTTTTTTTTTTAACGAGTAATATTTTATGTTAAAAAAGAACGCCAGATGATAAACATAAATTATAGCAGTGTTGCTGTGTATTTCTTTTATTATGGAAAAAGTATTTTGTTTCACTTCTTTCCGGTTATTTTTTTTAAAAAAAATCATTAAATTTTCGATATGCTCACGCCCCCCTTGCAGGGTTATCGTGCCCCTCCAGGGGGCGCGCCCCACACTTTGAGAAACACTGCGTTAAACATCAAAACTCGTTTTCAATGTAAAGACTGTAATGTTGGACTGTGTGCAGTGCCGTGTTTCGAAAAATATCACACTGTGACATTTCTGTAAACGACATGTATGTGTCTTTCTCATACTTCTTTGATATTTTTTGCTATTTATACCTGTTAAAATTATTTTTTATAAAAGATTTTTTGTAATTAATTGTAAATTGAATAAAACCTTTTCTTACAATTATATTAATGCGACGCCCGTTTAACTTAAATTGATTTAAATTATTCTTATTATCCATTTTATAATACCCAGGTTCTAATTTATCATTTGGCGTCACACTATAGTTTACGTTTAAACATTAGATCTTTTAAGACAAAAACAGGACATAAATTAAAAAGCCGTTCTTTAAATTAACACATAATTTATTTACAATAAGATTGAAATTACGTTAAATACTTCAAGGATATACATGATTACTTAACTGAATTAGATCTGAGAGAGAGAGGAATCTTGGTGTGGCCATTTTCGAGAGTCTCCAATCTCGGTGTTCGTAAAAAGGGTCGTCAGACCAAAAGCGGTGATAAAATTTGTGTCAGAGAGTGTCTAAATTCGTCGTGCATGCGCTTATATTTCGCGGCGGTTTTACTTCTGTATTCTGGAGAGGATTCTTTTTCGAAACACAATCAGCTTTTCTGATTGGACTGGAGTCAGCGGAGGGATATCCTCTCGCGGTCAATGACTCCCCCCAAAACGCGGGGAAATTCCCCAAAACAACCAAACCATGATGTATTTATGGGTACATTGCCTTCTTCTAGGCGTGGGAAACGCGTCACCCTTTTCGGTGGGGTGAGAAATTCCTTTTCTTGTAAACAACAACAACACGGCCGATATAAAAATTACTGTTGTAATCCTTAGGAAAGGCGGCCCCCATCAATATGTATTTGAGGATGAAATATGATTTACTTTATTCAGGAAATTTTTAGTAAATTTCATTTTCTTAGCCAACTTATTTCTTTTAAAACATGCATATATTTGTGTATTATATAATTAAATTTCTAACTATCTAAAATTATGTCTGGCTTTTTTTCTTCATTAAAATCTTTCAGAGTTTTACAAATTATCTTGCCATTATTCATTATGTACTTAATAAGGAAAAAAATATATCTAAATATAAATAATTTCTGGCCTAATAAACATATAATTGTTTTTAGCTACAGTTTGGAAAATGCATTGAAATTTGTATCGGGACAGGATTTTAACATATTATGAATGTGTTTTTTACTGCCACTATGTTATATATTTATCTTTAACTCTTTTTACAGTATGAGTAGAAGTCGTAATCAGTTTGTCACAGTAAAATTAATTTTGTTTTATATTCAAATTATACTATTATATTGATTCTGAAAATAATAGGTTAATTTGACAAGTTATTATTTCACAATTTTAAAGCATTGAACAGTTATGAAATTTTAAATCTTTTCTAAAATGTTAAATTATTAAAAATATTTAATTATTTTAAGTGATTTATATTTCTTAGATTATAGGAAACAAAAAGTATACAATTTAAAATATATCTCTTTGTTGAATTTTAATAATTATTTTTATGGCTAAACCTGGAAAAAACCCAATTTTTTTTTTTTAAATATTAACATTAAGATATTTTTAAAAAATAACTAGAGCTCTCAGACCTAAATCTATATGAACTTTTATAGAACATATGTAAGGGAACATTTACAAGATATTTCAAGACTCTATCTTGAACAGGAAAACGCCTTAGGGATTAGAAAACACTCTCATCTTCAAAATTAAAAATCTGAGAAAACATATTTAAAACTGTAAAGGCATAAAAAATTCCAATGCCTGTAAAAGCTTTAATTTTTTAATCTGTTACTATCCAACTTATGCTCTACATGAAAATTCTACTTGAAATAAATATGACTGAAATATCTTTTTTAATTCAAAATATTCTAAGACATATATACATATATATATATATATATATATATATATATATATATATATATATATATATATATATATATATATATATGTCAGGTTTGAAAAGTTTGGGTTCAAAATTAAGGAAGTAATAAATGAAAATAGAGCGAACTCTTTACCATCGCGTAAGGATTTATGAGTAAACAAGCCTGTTAAAAGGAGCAACGAGCGCTGACGAAGGCGAACGCATACTAAGGAAGGACTTGGCTGGTGTCTCCTCGCTGCGATGTTGTATTTGGTAACACCCGGTTGCGCGTCAAAAGGTCCGCCATGTTAGATTATATATGATGAAAGCGTAATAAAAGGAATATTGTGAAGATGATGCCCTCCTTATTTTACCAGCAGGCCTGGGGCCTGCCAAGAGCCGGCAGGATGATTTAAAGTACCGAAAAATACGCGAGGAAACCAATGGAATGAACTTCAACAATTTTTTTTCGAACGAGCGACTGCATTGAAAACGATACTACCATGGAGGACGACTCTTTCCGGCAGGAGTCACCAGTCAACACATCCAAAGAACCCTTCTTTTTCCCTGAATTTGATCTTAATAAGTTTAGTAGTTGTAAAAGTTTTTTGGACTGTTTTGATCAACAATGTTTGGAATATCAAAAAGACGAACAATGGAAGAAGCAAAATATTCCTAGATATCTCACGGGAGTTTATCTTAAATTTTGGTACGAAAACCATTTATTTGAAAAGTCTTACGAAGAAAGTAAAGAACTATTAATGGCGGTGTTCGATGCGACGAAACAAGAGGATATTCGAAAATTTCACAAATTAAAACTAAACGATACTAAAGAATTAATTTCCTTTTTTACGGAAAAACTTTCGTTGGGGAAGAAACTAAATTATGATGACAGTTCAATTGTGGAACATATGACATTATCAAGTCCCATACAGTTTCAGAAGTTCCTGGTTATCAAGAAGATTTCGACACCCTGCGAATGGATCTCAACGATGCGACAATTAATCGCAGTAACACCGGACAGCGCAGACCGAAAACCGGTAGATACTGGAAGTTATACCCGATGGAATCACGCATACGGTAGTGTACACAGAGGATTCCAGTCAAGAGGAAATCATGGACAGCCACATCAATCGCACATGATGAGATTCAGTGGGAGACAACAGAATCGACATAATCTTTACTCGCCCAGAAACGAAAATAACCAGAGGCAAGGATGACAACTAATTATTGAGTCAATGGTATGTTCCAAGCACTTTTGTACTCTAATTGACATAGGAAGCAATGTGTCATTAATTCCAATAAATTTAGCTAAACAATTAAAAACATTAAAATTATACAAAATAGTAATGTAAAAATAAATCAAACTTGTGGGACTATTCAACCCAAAGGTATAATTAAAGTTTATATGAATATTGGATGTATATCTAAGCAAATAGATTTGTTTGTAATTGATACTGAATTGCCTTATATTATTTTAGGACTTGAATATTTACATTTATTTAAGCTTGACATTAGTATTCGTAACATGTGTATTTTTCAATGTGGTAAAAAATTTAAGTAATATTAAATTTGTAAATAAGTGTATTGGTGAGTTGAGAACATATCATGGGACATATTGTAAAACTCTTAATAATGATCAAAATATGAACTACTATAATGCAAATAATGAAGATATTAACGTTAAGAATAATAAAAGGTTTAGATCAAATACCAGACAGCCCTGAAGCTGATCTGAAAAGATTGTTTAACCCAGCCATGGTTGTTGAGGACACAGTACCAAAACAAACTAGTGAGCCATGGGAAGATTTAACCCAACTTCTTGACAAATTTCAAACCATATTTTCACAAAATAAGTATGATGTAGGTTGTATCAATTTAGAGCCACAAAGAATTCATTTAATTTCAGACCTTCCTATAAGTTTACGCCCTTATAGAAACAGTCAACAAGAATCTAAAGAAATACAAACACAGATAGAAGAATTATTAAAAGCAGGTTTTATTAGACCCTCCCATAGCCCATATGCTGCCCCTGTAACTTTAGCATACAAAAAGGATGAAGGGAAAAGATCAAGATTATGTATCGATTATAGAAAACTAAATGAAATCACACGAAAAGATTCCACCCCTGTACCTCTGATAGACTTCGTAATTGATAATTTAACTCATGCTAAATTTTTCTCTACGCTCGACTTAACAAGTGGTTATTGGCACATTAAAATTCATGAAAAGATGCAGAGAAACTGGCTTTCACAACTAATTTTTGGACTCTATGAATGGTTAAGACTTCCATTTGGCTGGAAAAATTCACCAGCTGTTTTCCAAAAAACTATAAGACAAATTTTACAAAAATATCAGTTAACTTTTTGCTTTAAACTATTTTGATGATATAATAATTTTCTCACAATCTTGGGAAGAGCATTTAACTCATTTAGATACAATATTTCAAATTTGTAAAAGAAAACATTAAACTTAAAAATCAAAATGTCAGTTTGCACAGGAAAAAATAAAATTTTTAGGATATGAAATAACACAAGGTCATTATTCTCCAAGTAATTCAAATATTGAAACAATAAGAAAATTAGCACCACCTAAAGATGTGAAAGAACTCCAAAGATTTCTTGGTTCCATCAATGTTTATCAAAAATTTATTAAAGATTATGCAAAACTTAGAGTACCATTAAATAAATTACTTAAAAAAGATGCAATTTGGAATTGGTCACATGAATGTCAAGAAGCTTATCAAAAGTTAAAGAATTGTTTAATATCAAAACCTATACTTAAAATTATACAACTCACAATATCCATGTCATGTGTTTTTGTGACGCAAGTCAGGAATCAATAGGCGTAGTCTTGAAACAACAACACCCAGATGGAACACTTTACCCCATAGCTTATCACTCGAGACAATTACTTAAACATGAAAAAATTATACAATTTCAGAAAAAAAGAGTGTTTAGCAATTATAGATGCCTTAGATAAATTCCACTGTTACCTACATGGATCCAAATTCACAATACATACTGATCATGCTGCTTTACAATGGCTTAAAAGTGTAAAACATTTAACTGGACGTTTATTTCGGTGGAGTTTAAAACTTTCTCAGTATGAATATTCGATAGTTTATATAAAAGGTAAATTAAATGTTGAAGCAGACATGTTGTCGAGGAACCCTGTATGCCATTATATATCACCCATTTGTCATTTTTTAAATACTGATGAAATTATTAAATACCAAAATTCAGAGAACATTAATGATCCAAAATATATAAAAATTTAATGATGTATTAACAGTTAAGAAAAAGAATTTAATTAAAATTGTAATACCGTTATCTTTGAGAGAAAAACTAATTACAACTGCACATGAACAATTTGGTCACCCAGGTGTAAAAAGATGTTAAAATTAATTTCCCCAATTTACTACTGGAAAGACATTATATTAGACATTTCAAATTTTGTTAAATGTTGTGAAACATGTCAAATGAATAAAAGTCTACACAAAAAAGTATGGATTATTGCAAGAAGTTCCTGTAGCAGAAGAACCATTTGAAATGATTTCACTAGACACTGTAGGAGGATTTAATTATCATAATTCACAAAAGAAATACCTGCATATTGTTCTGGATCATGCTACCAGATATGCTTGGACATTTCCATCCAAAAAGTGTCACTTCTGAAACTTATACAAATTGCTTAAAACAAATTTTTTCAATTCAATGCCCAAAACAACTTTTAAGTGATAGAAATGCTGCATTCACTTCATCTAAATTTAAGAAATTCTTAAAACATCATAATATTAGACAATTACTAACTTCAGCAAATAGACCACAATGCAATGGAAAGAATGAAAAGAGTTAATCAGACATTAGTAGCAAAATTAAGATGTAAAGTTAATTCAACTACAAAAACTCCTTGGACAAAATTATTAGAACAAGTTACATATGAATACAATAACTCGCCACATGATGTTACTGGCTTTCCACCTGCATATTTAATGTTTGGAACTTTGCCATATGATTCGCCATTACCTAATCAGGTAAAATTAAACTATCCACCTATACAACAAGCTAGACAAATTGCAGTAAACAGAACAATTAAGCATCATAAGATAAATAAACAAAGGTATGATAAACATTATGTTGATGCAAAATTTAAAGTTGGAGATTTAGTCTTATATCAAAATTTCTCATACCCTAATTCAAGTAAACTTCAATCTCCTTATAATGGTCCTTTTAAAGTTGTCAGAAAACTCTCAAATGTTACTTATGAAATAGATAAACCAAATCAATATACAGGAAAATTAACAGATATTGTTCATTCTACAAGATTAAAACCATTTCATTCAAAATCCAATTTCCAATTATGCTAAATTCTTATTTATATTTGTTATAGAGTTTGTTTTCTCAAACATTGGGGGGGAAGAAGAAGTACATTGTAATTTTAAAAGAAGTGCATTGTTATTTAAAAAAAAAAATAATAATAAAAGTTGTGTTTAAAATTTGAATTTAAGACTTGTTTAAAAAAAAACATTATGAAAATCAAAATTTAATGTAATTGAATTTGTATTGTATCTTTATTCATAATGAACACATTATTGAAGACTATTTAAAAAAAAAAAAAATAACTGAATTATTGACTGTATGAAAACATTGTGATGAGGTCATTTTACGATACACATTGTGTTATAATAATTTCATTGTGATTATTTGTGATCAGTATATTCTGAAAGTTAAAATATAGTATGTGATGTTATGAAGATTTTATTATGGTTGTATGTTTTTGAAATGAGTTGATTGAGTAGAGATTCTAATAATAAACAAAAGAACTGTGAGATAAACAATAATTGGATGATGAACATTGAACTATGAACATTGAACTGTGAAACCTTACATTGATTGAACTTTTACCTGTACTTGATATATCTGAAATACCCTTATTTTTCTTTGCATTTTATATTTCTAGTGATATTTTGATATAATGTTGATGTTGTGTTTATTTTGATAAATTTCTGTGTATAGTGATGTAATCTTTTTCTTTTTGGGAGCTCCTAAAATCATGTTGCTGTAGTTACTCCATATATGTCTTTATGTATTTACTTTACCATTACTCCTAAAATCATGTTGCTGTAGTTACTCCATATATGTCTTTATGTATTTACTTTACCATTATTCCTAAAATCATGTTGCTGTTAGTTACTCCATATATGTTTTTTATGTACTTACCATTATTCCTAAATTCATTTTGCTATTACTTATTTTATATCTATTCTTTGTATGTACTTACTTTACCATTATTCCTAAAATCATGTTATTTACTCTATATCTATTCTTTCTATGTATTTATGTACTCATTATTCCAACATTCAATACCATTTTGAAGTGCTTGTAACTTTTCAACATTTATCACTTTATTAACATTGTTTACTATTGGTGCACATTTAGTGAGAATTCCACTTGATCTTATGTTATGTTGTTTAGTACTACTATATTTTTGAATGTCTAGTGTGAATTATCTTTATCTTATGTTGTTTTTTATTAACCTCATTATTATTATAGTCATAGTGGAAGTATTAGATGTGTGATATTTTTCAGAAAACAATTCTATGTAACACAAAGTTTTATACCAAATTTTTGATACTTTGTTACTTATTATTATTTTTTTTTTTTTTTTTTTTTTTTTTATTTTTTTGTACATGTTAGGATTCACCAGCCCACTCTTTTACACCATTATTAAATCTTCTAGATTTTTATTTCATTTGGGAAATTTGATATCATTGAAATATAATTTTTTTTTTCCCTGGGGACTTGCCAGTCAGAATTGGCCAATCTGGCTGTGCCAGACTTCAGCGGAGGGGGGAAATTTGTCAGGTTTGAAAAGTTTAGGTTCAAAATTAAGGAAGTAATAAATGAAAATAGAGCGAACTCTTTACCATCGCGTAAGGATTTATGAGTAAACAAGCCTGTTAAAAAGTTTGAGCAACGAGCGCTGACGAGGCGAAGGATTGAACTACTGGCCCGCAAGAGATCTCCCTCTATCACATAAATTGGATGCGTCTTCTATACGCCCCAATTTATTTCGCACGTTTCACCTCCACTATCACGCACGCATAACTGGCTACAGCACTTTTCAGTGCTATTTGCGTAGTACAGTTCTTTACAAACTATTTAGGTTACTCTCGGATACGACTTGGACATGGCTCAGGCACATCAAACGGACATGGACATTACACCCCGATCACCGCTCTCTACTGCTTCATCCGGTACTGCTCCCACCCCTTGCGAGGAGCTCACCGCGATGAAAAACTACATTAGGAGGTTACGAATCATCTGTAACGAGAAGGGTAAAACCGTCTCACTCCTACGATCCGACCAAGGACATGACGAATCTGACGCTCTCTACCAACTCGCCTGGAATGAGTTCCAGGACGTCCAAGGCACTCTCCAACAAGCGGTGAGTGATTTTGACTCTCTCCCACAATGTACCAACCCAGGCTGCTCTCATCTCATTTCCCCTAGTAATTCCCCGATTTCTACTCCACCTCCCTCTCCTACAAGGAGAAACTGTCAATTAAAAAGGAAAGACGAGGAAGATTTTGAATTTCCTCCCCTACGTAAAACTGCCAGGAAAACTACCCTCGAAGATTCCGATGATATTATTTTAGATAATCAATTTACCTTACTCCCAAACGTTATTATAAAGCAACAAGCCACAATTCAAGTGGCGCCATCTACTGTTAATCTTAAAAAAACCCACGGTAAACGCTAATGTTAAACCAACTCAAGGAACAAATGCGCTCCCACCCCCAGTAATGATGAAAATTACCACAACGTATCGAGAACAGGTTGATACAATTAAAAAGTATTTTCCACATTTAAGACTCAAAACTACAGGAGATTACATAAAACTCTATTCCAACACTGATGAACAAAATACGGCGGTGAAACACACATTAAAAAGCTTAGGATACAGATTCTATGTAATAACCCCCAAAAACGAAAGACCTATTAAAATTGTAATTAAAGGCTTCCCAAAAACCGCAGACCCTGAAAACATTAAAACTGACCTAGAAGCCGAAGGTTTTGAGCCAGATAAGGTTACTCAACTCGTAGGACGTCGCACAAAGCAAAAACTTCCAATATTTTTAGTAACTCTCCCAAGATCAATTGAAAACCTTAAAATATTTGACCTAAAAACACTAGCCCACCTCAACATTACTGTTGACGGCTACAATGGCAAGGGAGTAACCCAGTGCTACACTTGCCAAAACTTCCACCATAATTCGGATAACTGTTTTTTGAAACCTAGATGTCTAAAGTGCGGTGAAGAACACCTCACCAAGGACTGTCCAATAAAGCAACGTCTTGAGACCAAATTCTGCATCAATTGCCAGGTTTACGGTCACATGGCCAACTGGCATGGCTGCCCCTGTTTCCCTAAGCCCCCTAAGGGCGCTGCTAAGACTAATAAAAACACATACACGAATTTATACAACAGCTTTCTAAGACCTAATTTATCATACGCACAAGTCACAAATCATTCGCCAAGAAATAACTCTCAAAATAAGCAACAGATGGCGCCACGAAGAGCTGAGACTTCTCGCCAAACTGAGGCCGTAAATATTGTACCTACTATTCAAATTCAAAAAGAAACTGCACCCCCAATAATTAATTCCAATCAAATTCCTACTGCAAACCCTAACCTACTAAATAGTAGTAATAATAATGATATTAAAGCCTTACTCAGTACAACTGTTCAATGTCTTATTCAACTCCTAAATGCTATGAACTCTACCCCTAATCTTGCCAATAACTTTAACACTGTAAACTCCGCCCAAGCGGATGCAAACCAAATGTACGGCCTAATAGAGGCATCTTGCAATGTGATTAATAATGATAAGTAAATCCCCTATCGGCCTCAGTTTGTGTTCCTGGAACGCTAACGGCATTCTAAGTAAAATTACTGAACTAAAAATTTTTATTGAGCAGCACTCCCCAGATTTAATATTAATTCAAGAAACACATTTGAGACCTTCACACAACATTAACATAGCTAATTACACCTGCTATAGAAATGACAGACCAACATCCTCTGATAACAACAGGGCCTCCGGTGGAACTCTCATCCTCGTTAAAAACGCTATTAATCATTACTCTCTTCCTACCCCTCCTTTGCAAACTATTGAAGCTACTGTAGTAATTTTAACTCCTCTTGATCACGATCCAATATCGATCGTTAGTGTTTATGTACCGCCGAAATCCGACGAGTTTACCTTCACTATCGATATTGAGAATCTTATTCAAACCAGCAGTAACTGCGTATTATTCGGCGATTTTAATGCCCCGCATACTGCCTGGAACTGCAATTCTAACTCTTCCAGAGGAACACGCCTCCTGGACTATACTAACCTGGCTAATCTTTATATTGCCTACCCGGACACTCCAACGAGGTTCGGACTTAATTCAGCTAATACTTTAGACATCGCCATTATTAGAAACTTTTATTACCCCTATTCCATCAACTCTCTACATGAGCTGTCATCTGACCACAACCCTGTAATGCTTAACTTTACTCTCAAACTTAGCAAAGATATCACTAACCCCAGGGCAGTTCACACGAATTGGCCGCTTTTTTCCAAATATCTAAATACTAATCTTTCGCTTTTGAATTATCACCCGAACTCCATTAATTTTCCTCTGACATAGATCAAAAAATTTCCGAGTTCACCGATATGGTCCGCGCCGCCCATAGCCACGCCTCTCGACCAATAGAAACGCTCCGCAAAAGTTTCACTCCACATCACATTCACAAACTAATCAGACAGAAAAATCAATTTAGAAATTTATATCATAGAACACTTGACCCTCATTATAAAACACTTTACAACAGAGCTCAAAAAAACGTTAAAAAAGAACTTAAAAATTATACCAATGAAAACTGGACAGCCAGATTACAAGCACTCAACACACAAGACAACAGTCTATGGGCGGTGCAAAAATTCTTCAAAAACAAGCGTTCTGACATTCCATCTCTACACTGCACAACAGGCACGGCTATTACAGACAAGCAGAAAGCAGATATCTTGGCCGAATCTATCCTCAATAATTTTACGGAAAATGAGAGGCAAAATAATGATTTCGACGATGATGACGAAATAGTCAACAATACAGTTAATGCTTTTCTATCTCACCCTCCCCTCCCACCGCTGAAACGGCTTATCCCTCTGAGATCATTTCCTATATCAAAAGTTCTAACCCTAAAAAGCGCCAGGTAAAGATGGCATCAGTAATCGAATGACTAAAAACTTTACACTCAAAGCAATTCTGATTTTAACAATACTAATCAACAAGATATTAAAGCATAATTACTTTCCTAAAATCTGAAAGAGGCTATAATTTTTCCAATACTTAAACCAGGTAAAAGCAAAAATAATCCAGCTAGTTACAGACCAATTTCTCTTCTCTCTACATTAAGCAAGATTACTGAATCAATTATTTTAACTAGACTCAAAAATATCATCAATATTAACAATATAATTAACCCTAATCAATACGGATTTACTAATAAACTTTCCACTCTCCACCCACTACTCAATTTAACGGAAGCAATCTCAGAGGGGATTTCAAAGGAAAAAGAGCACCGGCGCAGTCTTTCTGGATATCCAGAAAGTCTTCGACCGCGTGTGGCTTACCGGATTAACTTTCAAGCTCATTACGTATAACATTCCCCCACCCCTTATTTGCCTACTGCACTCATACAACTCCGAGCGCTCCTATCAGGTTCGAGTCAAGGATACGCTTTCAAACACGAAAATATTCGCTGCGGAGTAGCTCAAGGTAGTCTCCTTGGGCCTCTTCTTTTTAACTTGTACATCAACGACATACCAGATTACACGCTTACAAAACTCAACATGTTCGCAGACGACACAGCCGTGCACACAACATACAGAAGAATCAGCTCAGTCACATACGCACTTAATAAACACCTTAAATTACTTGAGAAATATTACGACCAGTGGAAAATCAGCATTAATGTTGAAAAATCCGCTGCCGTAATATTCACCAAAAGACGCAAACTCCCACCACCACCCACTATGTACAACACAACAATTCCGTGGTCTCAAAGCACTAAATACCTTGGTATCTTCTTTGATAAAAATCTCACTTGGAAAACACACATACAACACACGCGAAATAAATTCCGGAAAATAATGTTTAAATTATACCCCCTAATTGGCCGGAATTCCGAATTATCTAGAGACAATAAAGTGCTTCTCTTCACAGCCGTTATGCGTCCAATATTAGCCTACGGGTGCCCAGTGTGGGGATACGCAGCTAAAACTAATATTAACATCCTTGATACTCTGCAAAATTCTACCATCCGAATGATCGTAGGTGCTCGTAGATATATGAGAAATGACGACATTCGGAACGCGATTAAAATTAATAGCTTTAAATCCTACATTCAAAAAATTGCAAAAAATTTCTTTAATTCACTTAAATATACAAACAATGAAAATATGATTAATATGCCAAATTACAACTCTCATGACAATACCAAAAGGCCGAGAAGAATTCTTCTCGATTCTTATAATCCACCTTAATCTTTTGGATTAGTGCAATTTGATTGCACACTCTTTGCTAAATTTTTCTATTTTTCATTTATTTTGAATATTTTTCTTTTATTTTATCTTATTATATTTTTTATCTATTATTTTTCCTATCCCCACCATCAGGGTTAGCCCCTCCCCCTTTAGTCCTAAATTTCTTACTGAGAGATTTGAGCAGCCAATGAGAGACTCAATTATCACCAGTCATGATCCAATACGAGAGCACCCACTCAGCTCTCCGTCTTGAAAGCAGATTTCCGCATGACCCAGGACATTTCCTCAACGATTGGCTCAGCCAATCAGCTTTCTGCTACTCGCTAGCATGACAATAATATGGTCCGATCAACATAAATATACCGGATATGGGATGGAGGCTCGCTTCGCGAGCCATATGCCCAGTAATTGCACCGAAGGCACCGAAGGCACTGACGAAGGCGAACGCATACTAAGGAAGGACTTGGCTGGTGTCTCCTCGCTGCGATGTTGTATTTGGTAACACCCGGTTGCGCGGCAAAAGGTCCGCCATGTTAGATTATATATGATGAAAGCGTAATAAAGGAATATTGTGAAGATGATGCCCTCCTTATTTTACCAGCAGGCCTGGGGCCTGTCATATATATATATATATATATATATATATATATATATATATATATATATATATATAACATTGATAACTGTTAATTTGATCAATTATTCACTTTTGTCAGAACCTTATATATTCACAAGAGTTTTAAATGCAAAATATTTATATAGAAATTAGTAGTTATACAAACGTAATCCAGAAATCACCAAGTTTGTAAACAATATCTATTTTTTTCTCAGTTTCCCATCGTGGCAGTTAAGCAAGTTTAAGTTTTTGTTGCATGACTTTAAAATACTGCAGTGTAGTACTACAATAGATTTATTATAATGTAGTTTGTGGTACATCAGGGAAATATTCAGTTCATTCTGCAACATTTGTATTCTGTAGTCTAATTGTAATATTACCTGAAAAAGCTGCATTTTAGATTTACCATTTTCAGTCATATTCCATCCCTTTCAAGTATTATTTCTCACAGTACCCTGCGTACATTTTGGTCATGGCATTTTTTAAAAGGAAAAAATTAATGAAGACAAAGTATAGAGCTTTTAAATTATATAAACTATGCGTTAAAAAATATATTGGTCTTTAAATCAATCTTAATTAAGTAAATGTGAGAAAACTTAAAAACATGAGCAAACTGAAATGATTTTAGAAACTAAAATTTAGTTAATTGCCGTTTCACACGAAATATTGGATTGTGTTAAAAATATTTTTAATTAATTCAATTTAGGAATGCAAAAATGCTTTAAAAATGAAACCGAATTTAAAATCAAAACTCAGAAAATTAAAATTTCTTAAAACCTAATTGGTTTTTAGATCAGAAATTGAGCCAGTTTTCCAAATATATGAAATATATATTTGCAATAAATTAGGTGAACTTTCTGTTGGCCGTGAAGTGTAGAAAATGTTCATTTCACAATCCTCGCCCTAGGCCACAGCTGTGAATGAGAAACCTCCCGTTTCAAAGAACACAGAGACCGAAAAGCAATAAAATCATCCCCTGCAAAACCAATTCAGGACCTCCTGCGGTTTTAACAGGGGAAGGCATTAAACTACCGTGCATTTTTGAAGCAGTTCGCGAAATTTATCGAAACATTTTCGGCTTCGCTAGCTTTGAAAATGTAGACCGCTTTCGAAGTGAAATTCAATTAGCGGGTCATCCAGTCATAGGGTTATTACCCCTTTGAACTCCCTCTAGTGCGAATGCGCAATGTAACATTCAGGCATACAAATTCTATATATCTTGAGATATTTCATTCCATATTTGCTGTAAATTTGCTTCTAGCTTGTTTATATTCACAGAATGACAAAATAATCAAATATATGCGCGATTAGAGACAAATTTGAGATCTGTCTGGCCAAGAAAAGGAAGTAACAGTGCAGAGACAATCTGGTGACACCCTTCTCGTGTGTGGCCGAACATTGTCTTGTTGAAAAAGGGCTCCTTGGAGCCGTTGCATGAGTGGTAACGCGTGTGGTTGCAGGATGTCATGGACATACAGTAGTGCTGCCATAATGCCCCGTATTAATTATAGGAGTCACCATGTATTGTAGAACACCAGCTGTGGGAGTAGTGTATCGCTGTAAATCAAAGACAGGATTAAGCGTTCACAACGGGGTCTCCACACATGAACACAATTGTCATCATTGCTGAGATTGAATATGGATTCGTCGCTAAAGACGACCTGGTTCTATTCCACTGCAGTCCAGTTTTCTCGTGCATGGTACCACTCTAAAGGAGGCGTCGATGGGTGAGCGTCAAGGGCAGCACACGTGATTGGCGCCCAAATATCCTTCAGTCAGGCACCATCGTATGGTTCGAAAAAGACACAGAGACTACTGATGTAGACATGCCATAATGGCATGTCTACTTCAGCTCTTGATTTGAAATGATTCAGCACACTCAAACAAGCATTGGTTACCTGTTTTATACTCCACGGAGAACGCCGTTTAGAACCGCTATACGTAACACGCAATCACGCTGCATTTCTAATCATTTCATATATTCCCGACATGTACCCTCATGATAAGTTTTGTTATGATTCCTCAATTATTTCTTGATGCGCTAATTGTTTTGTCCATGAGAATATATATATATATATATATATATATATATATATATATATATATATATATATATATATATATATATATATGTCAATCGAGAAGGCAGAAATGATTCGAATCAACAAGGTTCAGAATGGTAAGTTATCGATAAGTGATAAGGCCTGAAAGAAAAATATACTTTCAGTTTCTGGATGACTAGGGTATCTCTTATCCAAGTGTGCTTATATTCTGTTTTTATCATAAAATTTGTCTACAAAAGTTAAAAGGGAAGAAAAGTAGGAAATATAATATGTTTATTATATTTTCCACTCGTAATTTTCGTTTTTCTGTTCTTTTTATATGGGCATTCAGTACATTATTTATACACTCATTTAATCTCATCGTAAGTGAATGCGATGTTTTCACTGGATCTAATTTTTTTTTAAATTTGTATCTTTTTACTACTTAACATATAAGGTTAACCTTCTCTATTTTATAAATTCAAAAATTTTAGAATTTGTTTTTTATTCTCTCTTATTGTTCCAGTAATAGTTTTCTTTTTTCAAATGTTCATTTGAAAATGGATAAGATATGTACCAATTGTCTCCTTTAATATTACATTCTTCCCAAATGTTTTTGTGTGTGTCTCTACATATAAAACATTTATTTTCAACAGTGTCTCCCTCTTCTAAATACAATTCTCTCCCTCTTCATGCGAAAATACTTTTGTAGTACTTACTATACCTATTAAATACTGTATCTATTAATTTACTTTAAAATATCTCATTTCTTCATTATAACTATAAAATACGCCATAGGAAAATTTTTCTGTAACGGCGAATCAAGCCCAGGGTAAGACACACCTGAAGAGGCAATATCCAAAAATATATATTTAGGATTAACCTTCAAGCTATCGCCCCTCGAAAGGTGTAACCTTAAAAGTCAGTTACACGAGAAACTTCCTATTTTTCAAAAAAGGTTTAGGAGGAGCGATGAAAAAAGTTAGACGGTGGGTATGACAGACCCTGCGTGAAAAGTGACGGGTTAATATTTTAAAAAAAATGAACGAAACGATTCTTAAGTTATACTTATTAAAAGGAATGAGGTGAAAATTGAATTTCAGAAATATATTACACAAAATAAAGACTTTTTTTTATTCTTAAATTTGTTATAATAATTTTTTCCACACACAAGTATTGTGTATGTTTTTCTATCTAGGAATTTTTCGGTGTATTTTTTTTGCAATTTTTTATTCAGTGAAGCAAAGTATATAGATACAAATTATTCATATTTAATTTTTTTTTCTAAATCAATGCATAAAATTAACACAATGCTGATGTTAAAGCCTTGTTTGTCTTAAATGATGAAAAAAAAAACAGTATTCTATATCAGATTTCTCAAAATATCATAACTCCAAAAGGCACTGGTAGAGACGTTATTCTTTATTCGAGAAGATAATTAGATTGATTTACAGTGAAGTTGTCGCTCTATATTCTTTGCTACTGAGGAAGTGACTGTTTTATTAATGTTGCACTATAAATATTTCCTCTCGGGGCCTATTGGGTAAGAGTTTCAGTATTTTTACCACATCTTTTTCTCCAAGTAGCATTTCCTATTTTCTGATCTGGTCGCTCTCGTGAAAGGAATCGAAACGATCATTTCCGTCATTGAAGCTTTAATGTCAAGCAGGAAATCTTGTCTAAAGTGTTGCGTCATAAATGGGTTTCAGTCTGACTTTTATCCTAGAGAAAAATTTATAAAATTATTAGTATTTGCATTCATATATTTAAGTAACAATACGATGTCCATAAAACATAATGCATGCCAATAAATTAATTTATTATTCTTACCAATGATATAATAAACTGTAAAAGTACCGGGAATTTTAATTTATAACAAAAGAGCTACCTGCATTGAGGTCTATTTTGAATACGTACGAAGTTGAGTTAAAACGTATTTACATGAATGGATGAGCGAGTCGCACTGCTCAGCTACACGAGGGCTTTTGGTGACGAACCTCGTAATTTTGAATTAAGGTCAAGTGACGAGGATGGCACTTGAGTTGACACTCCCCTCTCCTAACCCCCACACCACACCACGGGAAGGTATTTCAGCTCTCGTCATATTTAACGTGCATCGCTCCACTACACGGCGGGTTTTTAGTGGTTCTGGGCTCGAACTCATGACATGCCAGCCACAACCCGATACCTTGACCACTAGGTTACCACGGCCATCATATTTACAGGAAAAGAGAAATCATTAAAAATACTATTCAAAGACATTTATGTTTTCAAAAGGATGCAATTTCTCTAGGTAAGAACGTATTAAACACTAAACTAATTGTTGTAACCCAAAAAGTCGCACCGTCTCTTATAAAAATAGTATATTCGCATTGTCCTAGTTTAGAGAAAAGTTTTTTATGGATATATTTTAATGACAGAAATTTATTAATTATTCCAATATAAGAGATTATTTTTACTTTTTAATGGTAGTTGGTTAAATTTGAGTCAAAATTTTATATATACTACTATATCAGCGTTTTTCAACGTAAGGCCTGTGTATCGCAAGGGCAATTAGATTTTTAAAAAGGGAACCTTGAAAAAGAATGTGCCGAAATATTAGCCATGTGAGGATGCAGCTGTGGATACCACAGTATCTGAAACGTAAATATTGTTATTGTGCAAGGTAAATTTAAGGGAAAGGTAATATTTAGTGACGAGAGTCAGTTTTGTATTTCTGGCAACCAAAGTAGTGCCTATGTAAGACGATGCGCTCATGAGGAATTCAGCCCTCAGTGTCTGAAGCCCACAGTAAAGTACCCGACAAAAGGGATGGTATGGAGTTGCATGTCTTCTCATGGTGTTGGAAGACTTCACATCGTTAGCGGAACAGTGAAAGCCATGGATTTTTCAGGCCGATAACGCCCCTTGTCAACGTGCAAAGGTAGTCCAGAAATTGTTGAAAGACCATACTGTGAATAGAATGAACTGGCCAGGACAGTCTTCCGACCTTAATCCGATAGAGAACTTATGTTTTAAAATTGGTTATGACATTTCAAAGAAAAACCTTCAAACAAGCGTGAATTAATTGAAGCTTTAATATTTTCCTTCAACCATATTGTCACGAAAGATCTTCTTTTGAAATTGGTGCATTCCATGCAAAAAAGATGTAGAGCCGTAATTAAAGCAAACGGCTAGCCCATAAAATATTGATTTTCTAACATGTGACAACAATGTGATTTTCAAAATGCTTATTAAATATACCGTATTTGTCAATTTTCGTGTTATTTTTCTTTGCATATTATGTTATTCTATATTGTCTTATTCTGCACATATTTCACATTATTGTGTTCAGGCAGTTTTCCTACAAAAAATATTTTAGTCATTAAGAAACTAGTAGTAGATTTGAAATCAGCATAAAAAAATACATTAAAATCAATAACAATATTTAAGATAGTGTAATAATTTCACAACGAAAAATGAAATGAAACACAAAAATGAGTGTGTTCAGGACTTTTTGCCACCACTGTATTTTGGACGAAGGACTCATGTAGAGTATAAGTGATCTATTTATTAATAGTGTATAGCCTATTATAAAAATATTTTCCACTACTTGTTTGTGTAATATGAGACAAATTGTATTAAAATTATTAAATATCTGTTTGTGACAGGAGTTGTCAACTTATGGCATGCGGTACAATTCTCAGTGGCACTCTGCACTTCCAAATAAATTTGTCACTTTCTGAGTGGTTGGAAAATGAGATAAAATGTAATGAACCTTCTCGACAAGCATCTTCCGAATTATTGACATTTAAGGAATAACGCAAAAGTCTAAAGGATAACTCGAAAGATGAATTTGCATAGTTATTCCACAAATTGTTGAAGAGATTTAATTGCTTGAAAATAGAAAATTACATGTACTCTGATTTCCGTTTTGGGGACGCTGCATATCTAAGTAAAAAAATCTTTCCTCGCATGAAAATATTTCGAGTACACAGTGAGTGAGTGAGTTAATATTAACGTCGCACTGTTCAGCTACACGAGGGCTTTTGGCGACGGACCACGTAATTTTGAACCATGGTCAAGTGACGTGGACGACACCTGAGCTGGCACCCCCTCTCCTAACTACCACACCACACCAACGGGAGGACGTTTCAGCTCTCGACAGATTTAACGTGCATCGCTGCCCTACACGGCGGGTCTTTAGTGGTACTGGGATCGAACGCATGACATGCCCGCCATGGTTGGATGCCTTAACCACTGGGCTACCGCAGCCCGATTCGAGTACACAAGGAAATTGTTTAACTACTGAATGCTCAGAATCGTGTCAAATTGAAAATCACAACAAATACGGCTGATTTTGCGATTGGAAGAAGAATGGTAAAAGCACGAAGTTCGCATTAAAGTTATTTAGCTTTTTATTCAATTAAAATAGAAGGGAAATATTTATATATTATGTTGTCCATTTCATAAATTTTTTAAATAAATATGCTTAAAAATACATAATAAAACTGTATATATATGTATATATATATATATATATATATATATATATATATATTAATCACTATTCTCTTAAGTCTATATGCTTTATGGAGGGAATTGAATTGTTTAAAAATGTTCAACTGTGCAGCACACACGCTGAATCATATTGGTAGATTGGTTTGGCACACCACAGCAAAAGGGGTTACCGACCCCTAGTCTATAATTATTATAAATGGAATACTTAAAATTTGTTGTTTTTTCGCTGCTTACGATGAAATGTTACTTTTTTGTCTTATATGCCAACGATGCTTGACCAACGAAACAATGAAGCGCGGTCGTCTTCAAGTGCCTTTGAAGGCAAAACATAATCTTCATAATGATTCAGATTTGAATTACCTTCAAACTTTAAAAAAACAACTTTGAAAAATGAGTCACACAAAATCTCTAAGGCTCCTAATGCAAATGTCAATAGTACTTTAGATATTAACTATCATATTTCACTCCTCAGCGCTAAATCTGTAAAAAAAATCATACTATAGGGGATAATTTATAATCAAATCATCAATATTAGTATTTCTTAAAATAGCTCTGGAGTGAGTGAATATTAACGTCGCACTATTCAGCTACACGGGGGCTTTTGGAGACGGATATCATAATTTTGAACCATGGTCAAGTGACGAGAAGGACACTCCTGAGCTAACACCCTATTTCCTTACTTCCACATCACACCAACAGGTGGATGTTTGAGCTCTTGATAGATTTAATGCGCATAGATGTCCTACACTGCGGGTCTTCAATGGTACTGGGTTCGACTCATGACACGCCAGACACGAGTCCGTTAATTTGACCACGAGGCTACCGAGACCATAGAATGGTTCTGGGAAAAGGTGACGAAGATGTCAAAGCTATGCCACTAAGTAACAGTATTGTTAGCAAAAGAACAGACGAAATGAGTAAGGATAGTGAAATACGATTGTTTGAAAAGCTGTCAAAGAAAGATTTCGGTACAGTTGGATGAATTAACATTGAAAGACAATGGCTCACTTACAACTTACGTAACATATATTGATAAAGGTGATTTTGCTGAAAAATGCTGCTCTGTAAATCGTTAGAAAAAACCATTACCTCCAAATATATTTATAATAAACTAAAATCGTACTTAGATGCCAATAATATACCAATGAGAAAAATAGAACACCTTATTATGCAGATGATGCTTATAGTATGATGGGGAAGAAAAATGTGTGGACCCTTAAAATTGATGACAGATGAGAATTCAGATATACTTCTTTTGCATTGTGTCATTCACAGGGAAAATCTGATAGCTGAAAAGATTTAAACTGTTCTAAAATAAAAACTTAATTTAAATATAAAGTTATGCTACAAAGTATGATTGGAAATGGGAATGTCCCTTCAAATTATTTTGTAAAGAACAAAACGAAGACCATGTGACTTCGAGAGCCATTTTACTTCACACCGAAGTAAGATGGCTCTCGAAAAGAAAATTTTTATAATGTTTTATGGATATACTTAATTGATATTCTGAGTGATGTTTTAAGCTATAACCACCCCACCTGAAGTGAAAAAAAAATTTTAATGGTTATCTAGGTAATACTTATAAAAAAAACTAATTACATTAAATAAACAATTTTAAGGAATAAATAAAATTTATCAATGCAAAAGCGAAGATAAAAGGATTTTTTAATTTTAATGAATTATATCAAAAACATATTTGCAGCAAAAATTCTGGAAGATTTTATTGGCTGCAAAATATGAAGTAACCCATACCGCTATAAATGTTATTGTCGATTATCTAAAAATTTTATCGGCTGAATTAAAACAAAAATTTTCCAATTTACAAAAAAAAAAAATCTTGACATAGATGGCACTTCCAATGTTAGTAGATCTTTCTGATATTTCAGATTTACAATATCAAGAACTTGCAGAAATGCAAAACGATACATCATTTAAAAAGTTATTTAATTTTTAAAAAAAAGAAAGGTTTTTGTGTGTGTGTGATGACACAAGGCTTCATGTAGAAGCCGAAATCAGATGTAAAAATGCAACCAAAGTGTTGTTACCATTTCTACCTGTATATTTAACTGAATGGGGATTTAGTGACAATGCGCTGCTAAAAAGTAGAAATAAGCTGGATTTTACAAAACAGGAATATTTAAGACAAACGTTAACTAAATTGAACATAAAATATCTCTGCAACAAACATCAAGCGCAAGGATCTCGCTATTTTTTCAATCTTTCTTTCAAGTATCCATTAGAAGGATTGAAAATTTACTTACTGTTTTAATAATAGTTTTATAGAGTGACTAGCTGGTATACCCGTTCTTTGCACGGGTGAATTTAAAAATTAAACAATACAGACTGAAGAATAAAGAAGTTTTCAATGAGTTAATTTTATGTGAATTGTAAATTAAACACACAAAAAAGCTAAATAGCTGTTACCCGCGATTCGTACCTGTGGAATTTAATAAATAAAAAGTGTTTATTCGCAGAGTTTACGAAATCTCTTAATTATGTATTCTACGCAAAGAAATACCTATGCTATAAGTATATATATGTCATTCTTCTACTTTGTGATTTTTTGTTTCTTGTTTGTTTTATTTTTTTCCCTTCGTTTTTTTTGTTGAGCAAAGGGTGAAAGGGATGCATGACCTTTGACACTGGTGATGGGGGTGAAGACTAAAATCATTAGGATCAAAATAGTTCTAAGTAGCAGTAGTGTGAAACGCGAACACAAACGAAGCCGCAAGGAAGGGGTAAAAGGGACGCATGACCTTTGACAATGCAGTTAAGGATTGTAAAATCATTAGGATCAAAGGACATGAACGGAAAACGTCTCGAATGGCAGCAACGTAATCAAACAAAAAAGTTTGACATAACTGCTAGAAATCGTTGAGACAGAAGGCTCGTGAAATAAAATAATCCCTATTGAATAAAAATAATCCCTGTTGAATAAAAATAATCCCTGTTGAATAAAAAAGTAATCCCTGTTGAATAAAAATAATCCCTGTTGAATAAAAGTAATCCTTGTTGAATAAAAATAATCCCTGTTGAATAAAAATAATCCTATTTGAATCGGATATTGCGCACTATTTCATTGGTTTTAAATTTTATTTTCTAGGGAACCCTGATTTATTTTCTAAAATAAAAGTAACCTAAGTTACTCCTTATAACATTAGCTATCTGCCAGTGAAAGTTTCGTAAAAATTGGTCCAGCCGTTTCATAGATTAGCCGGAACAAGCAGACAGACAGACAAAAATTTTAAAAAGTGATTTTTTCATATAAGTACCGTATATACTTTTAAATGCATTTAGTAAAAGCTGTTAATTTCAAATTACAAACAGGCACTTCATTTTTATTTAAATGTATAGATTAATTCTTATATTGTTCACATAGCTTTTTCTGTTCTTAAGGTGATATCAACTCTGGTTGCGATAGCAACGAAAAATCGTTTGTTCTCACAAAATTAAAAGTGAGTCCGCGTAAGAATAAATTATTCTCTCTTTTTCGTTAAAAATGAGTCATCGCGTTTGTTCCATGAAGAAATGCTTTTTAAATGTCTTTGAGTATTAAAAAAAGTAATAATAAAGAATCCCTATTTTTGAATTGGATGTTGCTCATTATTTCATTGGTTTTAATTTTGTTTTCGCGGAACCCTATTTTTTTCTAAAATAAAAGTAAACTAAGTTACTCCTTGTAACAACAGCTATCTGCCAGTGAAAGTTCCGTCAAATTCGGTCTAGCTGTTTCAGAAATTAGCCGGAACAAACAGACAGACAGACAAAAATTTCAAAACTTGATTTTTTAAAAATAAGTATTGTAGATATACTTTTAAATGCATTTAGTAAGAAACTGTAATTTCAAACTACAAACACACTTCAATTCAATTTATTTATTTATATTAAAATGATTTGATTTTCTTTTAGGTATAGCTAAAGGGTGTAAGTGCACTTTTTCACCTAAAACGTAATTAAAAATATTTATTTTAGAAACAACTACCTACGTACTTAACTAAATAAAATAACCTATACGAATTTATCGATTTCAAAGTAAATAAAAAACTGAACTATTTCCATGAAAGAAAACCTAACGACATTTAACATTGATTTCTAATTATTAGAAAACAGTGAAAATGTAACGAGACAAAATGAATTAAGAGAACGGAACGGTAGGAAAAAAAATACTTTGTGACTCGAGAAATAGTTATTCTTTGATTTCAATATAAATATTAAGCAATATAAATATTATTCAATTAAATATTATTATATTGTGTATATATTATGCAGGATAAATGAAGTTATTTACAGTTTTGAATAAACTTACTTAATTTAAGGGTGTAACTGCACTTTTTCACCTAAAACGTAATTAAAAATATTTATTTTAGAAAATACTACCTACGTACTTAACTAAATAAAACAACCTGTTGGCTCTGTGATCGCCTCCCCCACCGCACACTCACACTTGTACAATCCCTCTTGCAAGACAAACATTTATTGTGACTGCTCTGTGCAGTGTTTGGCAATTAAATAAACAATAGATGTATGAAATTAGCTTACCTCTATTTAAATGCGGAGCCTTGTGAGAAGTCAAATGACGTAAAACCCAAAAACTTCCTGATTTAAGTTTAAATGCTGTCTAAGTTATAGAAAAATTGATGTTGCTCAGTGTTTTTGAGAACGAATGAAATCATTGGAATGATGCAACAGTTCAAAACAGGTCGTAGCAACAGTAGGGTGAAACGAATCTGCAAGCAGGGGGGAGAGGTACTCGTGACCTTTGACACTGTCAATGAGGTGAGGGACTGGGTTGGATGAAACGAAGCCGCAAGCAAGGGGTAAGTGAAGACTGTTAAAATCATTAGGATCGGATATGAACGTGAAATATCGCGAGTCCCAGTAACCTTATCAAACTAAAAAGTTTGTCTAGAAATGTCGAGACAGAAGGCTAGCAAAATAAAACAATCCCTATTGAATAAAAATAATCCCTACTGAAATAAACAATCCTTATTAGGAACGGATATTGTTCACCATTTCATTGGTTTTAATTTAATTTTCACGGAACCCTAATTTTTTTTTCTATAATAAAAAAGTAGCCTAAGTTATTCCTTATACCATTAGCTATCTGCCAGTGAAAGTGTCGTAAAAATTGGTCCAGCCGTTTCAGAGATTAGCTCCAACAAACAGACAGACAAACAAAAAATTTTAAAATTGATTTTTTCATATAAGTACCGTATATACTTTTAAATGCATTTAGTAAAAAGCTGTTAATTTCAAATTACAAACAGGCACTTCATTTTTATTTATATGTATAGATTTCTTAAAACCTTAAATAGACACAGCTGTTTGTAAAAAATGCAACACCATGAAGGAATCATCATATTTGAATGACCTTTGCAGGAAATACCAATTATAGGATGTTTTGTAAATTACTAAAGTTTCAGAGCTACTGCGCATACGTGGTGTGCGCAGCGCCCTCTGAACTGATGCTGAAAGCGTATAAATAGAGGGCTGTAGCGGGACGTTGAAAAGAGTTAATGATTATTTCTTAGTGGTGAAGATTTAGTGAGACCCAAGTATGCCTCCACGACGAAATAAGGTGAAAGTCCAAAAGTTTGAGCTTTTTTGTGTACCTTTTTCTTAGATTTTATGTATATTAAATAGACTTTTATATTTAAATTGAAGTGAGATTTTTTTCAAATATATTTTGTTTAGTTTTTTCAAAAACATGTGACGGGCTCACGCGTTTTTTCATTAACATGTCTTTTTGGTTCTGTTTGGCCAGATTAAATGGCAACTCTTTTCCAACCAACCCGAAAAGTAAAACGGGAAGGAAAGATGCAAATTAGGAAGCTTTTAAATAACAGAAGTTTAAAGTAAGCAGTCAAAATTTGAGGAATGTTATGATAGTCGGTGTTTAAAGTGTGAAAAGTATTTCGAGAAGCTAAGTGACAGCCAAGAGAAGTTACCCATGACAGAGAGCCCTTAGTCAAGGTGTATACCATTGCACGCCAGCAAACCGCAACGTCAGCTAGGATTAGTTAGATTGTCGTTTCGTCAGACATTAAGGTAGGAGTGACTATTTAAGTATTCGGATCTGTGATCGCATTGAAATTGCGCTTAGGCGAGTTAGTTATTGATAGTGATCCGAGTTATGTTCTTTTGGTATTATATATTGTGTGTTTAGCCATCGTAGATTCTCTCACATATCAAATTATTATCTAATATATTATAGGTTTAAGTTAAGATCTGAATAAAGTAATATTAAGATTATGGCAACTTCTAGTTCTTCATTTATTCCTACACCTCTAGCTCACGCTGATAATCTAGGAGATGGACAGCCGAGGGGGCGTCCTTACAAACATAATTTTAAGTAGCATCACTATGAATTTTTCGAAAACTTTTTGTTAGGATACCTGGTCTTTGCTCAAATATTTTGTGAATATCTCAAAAAACTCACTTCAGTATATATATATATATATATATATATATATATATATATATATATATATATATATATATATATATATATATATATCATCGTTATAAATAAGTTTTAGTAGGTTATGTTTATGTTCATATATTCTTGTTTAATGACTTAATATTTAAATTTTACGTATAGAACTCTTTCCTTTCCTCTTGGTACATAGTATGACAAATTACAGGTGAAGGTTGGCGCAGCAAAACTTGTTTAAACCTGCAATCCTGGTTCCTAAGGCCAGGAATTTGTCTTTATACTGTGTGCCTACTTCCTACTTTTAGTTATCTTAGGTTTATAACTATATGATTATTTTTATATTTTTGTTTATATGTATATGTATATGTGTGTATAAATTTATATATATGTGTATGTATATGTATATGATTATATATTAAAAAATTCTTATATTGGATTATATATATATATATATATATATATATATATATATATATATATATATAGTTACATATCACTAATATGAGGTGAAATTTGCCGGTACATTCATACAGTACATTCTGAGAAAAATGTACACACAGTTTTAAAAGCATCCTTTTGAAAAATTTGCATTCTTAATATAAAATATCACTTCATCACACAAATTACAAATTCTAATATGCATTTACCCCATTTTATAAAAGACATTAGCTTCGTCTCTATTTATTTTACGACTTATTTTCCATTTTATCTTTAATTGCCTAAAAAATACATACATAACATTTTTCAGTTTTTGTGTAACGAAATATTTTGTAGCATTTGAATAATTTTTCTCAAATTTTGTATCAATATTTGAACAATTTTCAGCTTTGACGCATTACAAACATTAAAATTGACCATAAAGTATCATAAATATAATGGGAAAATGCATCAATATGGTTTTGATATTTATTTGTGCTTGCATTTCGAAATTCATGATCACAGGACATTTCAAAAAGTTTTTATATGTTCAAGGTTCTTTCAAAAGGTTTTATATGTTCACATGCAAACACAATTTCTTAAAGTATCAAAATTTAAAAAATTGCTTTAAACTGGACAAATGATTTTTATAACAGCCAAACGAAAAATGTTTGTATGATTTTGAACATATTTATTCATATTGTTACGTAGATCCGGGCTCGTGAATTTTATGCAAAATAATCACAAAGAAACTAAACAGTTCTTTAAGAGCGATGTGAATTCATTATCAAAAATCCAATCCTTTAAATACAGGATTCAGCAGCAATATTCACAGGGTAAATATCCGAAGGTCTTCACACCTTCAACAGCAATCAAACACAATCACTAGTGTTTAAAAATACACGTACGTAAAGATTATTCACAAGCACAGCCGGGCTAATCGCTAGTCAAAACAATCCTCATTACTCGCTGGCTTAATCAAGACTTATCGCCGTACCGGCGAGCATCCTTTTATAGGTGCGACAGAAACTTCCAAAAATATAACTGCTCGTGTCATTGAACGTGACAATAGTGGAGAGATCTACTACTTTCTAGAAGATTCAAGAGGGTTCCGTACTCGCAAACATGATTACCAAAACCCCAAAACGGTCGCCAAATTGGCCGCCAATTTGGTCACCAAAAATGATGCCAACTTGACTCTACCACCAAGATTTCGCCAAGTTCTCCTTGAATCTCCATTGTAACGTTAGGGGCGGCATTGCTTGTGAATAGTACAATTTTAACATGAAATAAATATAACATAGAGAAATATAAATGCATTAAACACCCAAATACAAATTATTTACACTAATTACACAAATTTCGTAACATTGCCCCATCCTCAAAGATTGCACGTCCGGGATAGTACAATCCCGGATTAAGGGGAATCTTTTTACAGACAGATACTATTCTTTATAATAATCAAATATAAAGTAACCAGTATTGAACAGCCCATACAAAGAAATAAAATCAAAATACAAAATTAAATTAAAATACTATAATAAAACTAAGGAGTTTGAAAAGAGAAATAATTTACATTATTTACAAAATAATTAATGACCATGGTCTGAACTTATGGATCCCATTCATCTTGGCCAAGATAAGGGGCTAGCCTATTGTAATGTATTAACTTCGGTTTTGAGTGTGGTGATTTCTGTATGCGCACCACAATGTCATTCAGTCTTTTTAAGATTGTGTAAGGACCTTTCTAGTTGGCCTGCAGCTTCGGAGAGAGTCCTTTGTGACGTTTCGTATTCCATAACCACACTTGGTCGCCTTCGTGCAAATTGTGTCCAGTAGCTCTTGCGTCGTATCGGGTCTTTTTCTTCTCAGAAGCCATGCCAAATCTTTCCCTAGCCAGATAATGCATTTCCTCCATCCCCGTGCCAGAAGTTTCTCTATATACTCCTCAGACGCAAGGGTTACATCTGGTGGCCGACTGAACATGAGATCTGCTGGTAGATTAAGATCACGTCCAAAGAGCATCTGGGATGGGGAATAACCGGCGGTCTCATGAACGGCACTCCTGTAGGCAAGCAGGGAAAATGGAAACTTTATTGTCCCAGTCCTGTTGATTACTGGATACCAGGAGAGAGAGGCTGTTCAGGATGGTTCGATTGAACTTTTCCACCATGCCGTCAGACTGAGGATGTAAAGCTGATGTCCGGGTTTTGTCAATGGCGAGTATTTCACACAGTTTCTTGCAAACTGCAGAATCGAAGTTTCTCCCTTGATCGGAGTGCAGTTGTAGAGGGACCCCGAATCGTGAGATCCAGTGTGGAACTAAAATCTTTGCAACAGTTGAGGAATCTCGATCGGGAAAAGGATAGGTTTCAGGCCACTTAGTGAAGTAATCCATTACAACCAGGATCTTGTTGTTGCCATCGATTATCTCGGAAATGGACCTAGGATGTCAAAAGGTATTCGTTCGAATGGCGCTCCCACATTATACAGCTGCAGTCTTCCTCTAGTGCAGTGTTTCTGAAACTGTGGGGCGCGCCCCCCTGGGGGGTGCGAGCATACTGAAAATAAAAGGTTTAAAAAATATTTTTATGGAATGAAGTAAAACAAGATGCTTTCTGGCATAATAAAAAATACACATTTACACTGATACAATTTATTTTTATCATCTGGTGATCATCAAAAATAAAAGATTCCACTTCAAACGCTCATTAGCCGTGTTTGATCCTATAACCAAATTAAACAAATATTTTGTTTCCTTTGCGGTCAATATGAGAATGATGAGAGATTTTTTTTACGTTTCTTATAACGATATCAAACGATGAGAGATTTTTTATTACGTTTCTTTTAACCTAAAATATTACTTTAGCTGACCTTCGAACTTACTGGTATGGTTATCTCGGTCTTTTTCTTAGGGAAGTTGTAAATATATATAATATATTTCTGTTTCATCTTTTTTCCATGTGAAAGAGTTTTATGATATATGGATAAGCATGAGTATTCTGAAACATATAATGCATAATGAAGAACGTTTTACACAATTATTTTTTAGAACATGCTACACTTTCCCCATGAGCAATTTTGTAGTTTTGATTGCTGCGTTGAACGACTTATTATGGTTTATAAATATAAATAAGCAGAATATTAAAAAAATGGACATCTGTGATCCCTATTAAAGGAAGTTGAAACTGATCAAGCAATTGAAGAACCTACTGAAATAATGCATATTAATCAAGATAGTGAAAGTAAGTATCAGAAAATCGTGAGACATGAAACGTTTGAGTTGATTTGAGTTTAGATGGAAAATAACGTTCCTGTGTTGTTAGCGAAAAGTGTCTGTGATTTATGTCCTTTAATAAGGACACGCACATTTGGAACATTTTCTTTAGTTTTATTGGATTTTTTTCTCAAATTTTCTAAGAAAAATTGAAAAGTCCTTGAAAGTAGGTAAGTATATTTTCTATTAATAAAATTATTCACTGGAATTGTGATTTTTATAGTGTATAGTAAAAATAACTATAAAATAAATTATAGTTGTAAAACAAACTAAAAAACACGCTTTTATAGTGAATCGAACTAAAAAGCAATATATATATATATATATATATATATATATATATATATATATATATATATATATATATATATTGCTTAAAATTAAGATATACAAAATTTAATACTTATCTTGTTAATTTGTACGGTTTATAATTATGATCGTATTGTAGCTTTAGCGTCAAAGTGCATTATTATAGCATTCAGTACATAATTAATGCATAAGGGGGCGATAAAAATTGTGATAGAAAAGGGGGGCGCCAGTAGTGAAAGTTTGAGACCACTGCTCTAGTGCGTTTCCTGGGAACTTTGCGTGCAGCACAGGGATCACATATGTGATAACACTTTCCTACATCAGTACGCACATTGATCCAGTAGAAGCGTTCCTGAACTTTATGTAAGGTCTTCACAACACCAAAATGACCTCCAGTTGGACTGCCATGCAGTTCCTTAAGAACTGTTGAAATTCTTGTCTTTGGGAGGATTAATTGCCACCTGAATGTTTTTTCCGTTGTCAGACTCCAATTTTCGATATAAAACACCATTTCTCAGATCGAGAGAGTCCCAAAGAGCCCAATAACGCTACGTTGTAGGATGGAAAGAGGCGATGTCTTGCCAGCTGGGCTTTTCGTCAGACGTATATTTGATTCCTATGATTGCTTTTATTTCAGTATCTGCCAGTTGTTCTTTTCAGACGCTGGTATCACTTCACGGGTCTAATTCCAATGTTGATGGCGTCGTGACTTGGTGGACTACTAGATCAATTATGCCAAATTTCTTTCTGACTCTCAAGCTGTTTGAGAGATTCGTGCTGCTCTCCGAACAGAGTCTTTTCGAACGGATGTCTCCATTTTCTTCTGGTGGTCTTTTTCGGTACATACACACTTTCTTTGATTCTGTAATTCTTGTACGACCAGGAGTTTCTTGATTTACTCGAGGGCAATTCTTACATGCTCGGTTCTACCCCACCCCCAGCACTTGATGTTGTGATCTTCTTTAATTATTCGAGGGCAGCTACTTCTCAGATGCATTGCTTCATCGCACCCCGAACACGTGATTATACGTCTCCTCAGGCTCTGACGTTGAGCCATTAAATCTTGAATTTCCTCTCTCAGTTTCTCAATCTCCTTCCTCAATGGAGATTCACGGGGCGCATCTGTAGTCATTCAGCTCCTCGGACGGAATGGCTGTCTCTGCAACTGGCTTCATTGGCGGCTTCCACTTTCAGGGCATATAACAGGGCAGATTTAAGATCTTGAACATCTGCCATTCTTACAGCCTTCTGAATGTCCCCCTCCTGCAGGCCGTCCACGAAATTCTGTAAGAGATTACTTCTCGTAGAGTTGCTGGGTGGTCGGAGAATGCCAAATTGGCGAGCCTTTCTACTTCAGAGGCATACTATTGCAAGCTTTCTCCGGTTTTCTGGAGTCTTGTTTTAATCTGCAGACGTGCCTTTTCCTTGGAGTATTTCTGGCCGAACCGAAGAACCAGAGCATTGTATAGAGAGTTCAAATTTAGTCGCTCTGTGTCGTCAAGAGTCTGCAGCATTTCGGCGGCTTCTCCTCTAAGAGATGCTGCTAGCTGACAGGCTTTGACCCCCTCAGTCCAGCCATTGGTTTCCAAAATTATAGAAATGTGTGTCTTGTATACTTTCCAGTTCGTTTTTCCGTCATAGGTCGACAGTTTCACTGACACTGTTGTGGCAGCCACAGGCACCGTAGAGATTGACACAGGTACTGGAAAGAATGGCAAAATCTTGCTTTCGTTCTAATTTCCAAAAATTAGAAGCTTCTTTTCGAGATCTTCTACTCGCTGTGATATGTCTAAAATTTCCAGCCACTTCTTAATATTTTTCTTGAACTAGTTCTATAATTCTTTCTTCAACTTGCTCTACTTTCTTCTCTATCTTCTATTCAACTACTGCAACCTTTTCTTTCACTACTCCAATCTTTTCTTCAACTTTCAATGCAATTTTTTCTTCCATGCTATCGATTTTCTTTTCTAAAGTATTTCTCAGATATTCTTGACATTTCCGTACGTTTTCCAGACCTTTCTCCATTCTATCCTTTAACTTATTCTTCGTATCATCCAGACATTTCTACATTTCTTGTTGGCATTTCTCCATTCTTTAATGCATCTCTTCTTAGCCTCTTGTAGTCTCTTCTTGGCCGTTTTTCAAGGCATTGATGCTTACCAATAGAGCCTTCAGTTGGATCCGTCAGTATACACTTCCCACTCAGATGGGCCCTCGAAAGCATTTATGGGAAAGGAAAGAAAATCGGGAAGGACCTGATGAAGAGAAATAAAAGAGTCCAATTTCGTAACTGGGATAAGACCTGGAAGGAGATCATTCCTGTTGTTCCAAAGTTGGAATTTAAAGTAGAGAGAGCGAATAACAATATGAATGAGGGGAATGCCTGATAGGATATTGAGAGCGTCAGTAGGGGAGGTTTTATAGGCTTTATAGTGATTTTTAATAAGTAAATCCTCTGAATAGATTTAAGCTTTTGGATCTGGATAGAGGTCAGGGATCCACCCCACACTCCTGCTCCGTAGGAGATGATTGGTTGAACAACCGAAGTATACCAAAGTTTCATTACGGAAATATGCCGGTGATTGAAATTTTGGAAACACGATAAAAGTTGGAAGAAATCCAGATAATCTTATCTTTGATAGAATTTATATGCGGAGTCCAAGATAAGCGATTGTCAATGTTGACACCCAAGTATTTGTATGACTTAGAGATATGGATGGAATTGGAACCAATTTTAAAAATGGGATTCCTCCTGAAGGTCGTGCTCCCTCGAAAACCACGGCATTGAAAAAAGGGACATCTGAAAACAACTGAAATGGTTTTAGCAGTTGCTATTGACAAATTGAGCTCGGAAAGCTTAGAATTTACTAAACTAAGGATTTTATTAGTATTATCTTCAAGTTCCTTACGTGAAAGGCCAAAAGAGACAACTGCGAGATCGTCCGCAAAGGCTTGGAGAAGAAACAGTTCAGAGTTAAAAGAAATGATAGGATTAAAATAAATATTCCAAAGAGTTGGTGAAAGAACGGACCCTTGTGGGCAGCCTTTAAAAATTTGTTTTTTAATGGTAAAAGAATTATCAGTCCAGATAATTGGTTTCGCCGTGTGTATTTTTTTCGGGGCTCTCCCTTTAAAACATATCTCTTTAAAATTCAGGATTTTAACTCGGTCTTTCAGGCAGAGTTCTCTGCCATCGGTCTTTCAGGCAGAGTTCTCTGCCATCGGTCTCTCTGTCTGTTGGGCAGTTCATCATAATACTAAAATTCATATTTATACTGACAGTCTCTCCTCTATTCTCTTTCTTAATAATATTACAAGTAAATTCAGTTATCTCAATTCCATTAAATTCAAATTGTTTCAATTCAGAAGCTACTACAATCTTTACTGGGTCAAAGCTCATAACAATAACCTTTATAATGATTACGCCGATTTTTATGCAAAACAGGCTGTATATGATGGTGAAGTGTTTTCGGTTCCCGCTCCTCGCTCCTTCCTCTCCAGTTCCTTAAATAAATTTATCCTAGAGTCTTGGACCTCCCCTTGGAATGATTGCAATACTGGATTAAGGGTCAAGCGCTATTTCAATAATCCTAAATTAAACATTCTCCCCATTTCTAAATATCTGGTCCATTTTCTAACTAATCATGGGCCTTTCCCCGCTTACTTGCACAGGTTCAATCTCCTTCCCTCTCCAAACTGCCTGTGTGGGTCGCCTGGAGACGCCGACCATTACGTATTCCACTGCCCCTTCACTTCTGATCACCATCTTGTTAACCCCAGCCCGAACGTTCTCTATCCTTGGGTCAACTCTATTATTAATAATCGTGCTATTCACAATAAATTAATTTCCTGCTTTGCTTTTTCCAAATCCATATGTGATAATTTGGCTTAACTTTCCCTTTTCCCTCTTCGGTTCTTGATATTCCTTTAAATCTTTTTTGTTCCCCTCCCATAATTTATTGCAGCTTCCTGTTTTAACCCTTAGTCATCATTCTGGGTTTACTTTAAGATTAATTTCTTGTTTGTTCTTTTTCTCTCTTTTAGCAAAAATGGTTTCTTTAATAAAATACCATAACTTATCTGTTTCCCCCCTCTTTCTCTTTTTAGTGTCTTTAAAATATAATTGGAGGAGGAAATAAAAAAAATCATCTTTCCAGTGCTTTTTCAAAAAAAAAAAATCTAAGGACAACAGGAAGTGTTGGCGCCAGCTGGAATTATCGTTTCAAAATATAAATTTTTTTGTTTCCCGTTTATTTTTTCTTTTTTTCACACCTCGTGCCCTATGTGTTTCAGGGTCTTTTCTTGTCCTTAGAAGATAGCACCTGTGTGTGTTCTTGTCTGTGTTTGTTAAGTGCTTTTTTTTTTAAGTATTTGCATTGTATATAAGCGTTTTTTCTGTATTCTTCCCCCAATTCTCAAGAATTTTGGGGAAGGGACCTTTTTGTACATGTTGTTCCTTTAATTTGATAATAAAATTCTTCTCGGAGGGTCGGATGCAGCTCTAAACCCTTTGGGTGAGCTCGATTCTCTGGAGTAAGTAAGTAAGTAAGCCTTCAGTTGCTCATCCATGACTCTTGTTATTAGCATAAAATACCATTTCTGACACCGAACTGTTACGTAGATCCGGGTTCGTGAATTTCATGCAAAATAATCACAAAGGAAATAAACAGTTCTTTAAGAGCGATGTGAGTTTATTATCGAAAATCCATTCCTTTAAATTCAGGATTCAGCAGCAATATTCACAGGGTAAATATCCGTAGGTCTTCACACCTTCAACAGCAATCAAACACTATGACCAGTGTTTAAAAATACATGTACGTAAAGATTATTCACAAGCACAGCCGAGCTGATCGCTAGTCAAAACAATCCTCACTACTCACTGGCTTAATCAAGACTCATCGCCGTACCGGCGAGCATCCTTTTATATGCGTGACAGAAACTTCCAAAAATATAACCGCTCGTGTCATTGAACGTGACACGAGTGGAGGATCTACTACTTCCTAGAAGATTCCAGAGGGTTCCGAACTCCCCAACATGGTCACCAATGACGTTAAAATTGTCTCCAAAGTCGCCAAAAATGATGCCAACTTGGCTCTACCGCCAAGATTTCGCCAAGTTCTCACTGAATCGCCATTATTACGTGAGGGGCGACATTGCTTGTGAATAGTACAATTTTAACATGAAATAAATATATAATATAGAAATATAAATGCATTAAACACCCAAATACAAAATATTTACACTATTTACACAAAATTCGTAATGATATTGATGTATGTAACAAGCTTCGCGTGCAAGGAAAAAGGGTATCGCATTTGAGCTAACTTTATTTGCATTTATTGTAAAACGTTTGAATACTACAGCTTAAAAAACCCGGTATGTACAGTTAATAGACATTTATATTTATACTGTAGTGAGATTTTTCAAATATATTGATTAGGTGTTTCAAATACATACTTATAGTGAGCATTACTATAAATTTATTCAAAATTATCTTTTTTTTCGCGAAATGTGCTCCTTAGCTAATTTTTTTTTTTTTTGTAATATTTCAAATTTCTCTCTTCAGTATGCACAAGCGTACAAAAAGAAAACATAATGTTAACTTGCAGTGTATTCATATAGTAAATTTTGAAAAATTTAATTTTTTAGACACAATTTTTTAAAATACAACTTTTTGCAAACAGCAATTTTTGGATGCAGTCTTACCTCATCAAAAATCCTGCCTTTTTTTGCCCAATTATTTTAAATATTTACCTCCTTCCTTTTTTCATTTAAGTCTTTTTTTCCTTTATTTCATTTTGGATTGTAAAAACCGTGTATTGTCTTGATTAGATTTTCCATATCAAGACATTTCTTGGCATTTACAGCCAATTACCAGGTTCTACTCCCTATTTATGAAGCTTTTTTTTATTTTGATGAAGTACCAGCGTTAAAAGAACAAACCACGTCATAAACATGAAGTAAAAATGCTCCAATCTATACAATATTTAAAACGTAAGTGAAATGTGTGTCAATGGCAGGTACTTCCAAGATTTAAGAAATGTTATTATTAAGGTTATTGCATTTGTTTGGAAGAGCGGTGCTTGGGCATATCTTGTAGAATTATCTTCTGATATTAATGAAGAAACATACGTTATCTTTATAACACATAAGAAGCATATTTAAACTCATAATGACAGTAGTAATACATTTATATTTTTTCTTCAAAGAAGAAAGCTCACAATTAAATCATGAATTTTTCTTTATTTTCCTCATGATTTCTTTACATTGTTATTGTTCAACTCGCATTATTATCCATATATTTTCATTAAATTCTACGAAATGCATACAAACTTCGCTTTAAAAATAGATAAACAGATTTAGGAGTTATACTTGAAGTTACTCAATTGTTAATTACGCACGAATAAATAAAAACATTTGAGATTTTGAAAGTGCTTCCCAGGTTTAAATGGTCGGTGTTTACTTTTTTATCTGTCAAAGTCGGCGTGGTATGTCAGCAGATTACTTTTCACAAGTCTGTCTATTTTGACATATTAATAATTCATAAAATATCAAATATGTTATGTCACTGGAAATGTCATGAATTGGAGATTTTAGTAACATCAAAATCTCAAAATCAATATTCTGAAGATTTTTAGCCTACTGACTTCTCTTATATATCAATTAGCTTGGATCAATAATTTTGTTGAAGCAAACGAATATGAACTGTCTGCAAAAAGGAAGTATTGTTACAAATTTAAAAAAAAATAAGAAATACTTGTTTTATTTCCATTATCTTGAATCTTCTTACCCATTCATTTTAAAAAATAAAAAATACGGGATATAATTGATTTTTAAAAAGTAATTAAACTTTAAGATATAAAAGTACCCGAGTCTTTGATTGCTACATAATGAATGAAAAGTAAATGTACATAATTTGAAATTTGCAATGCATGAAGAGTACGAAAAATAATGATACATTTCTACTATCATCAGATCTGATATATTTTGCTTTTAAATCTAAGTTGATTATGAAGTATTTACAGTTAAAAAATTGTGAGAGTAGATTTTTTTAGATGAAAAAAATGGTGTTTTGCTCAATCAAATGAAAGAAATATATATTATACTTTTATATATCGCTAAGAAATACTTTTTCACTAAAAATACATCATAATTGAGTCAAAACAATAATGTTATAAAAAAAAGATATTGTTACGAATTTTGCGTAAATAGTGTAAATAATTTGTATTTGAGTGTTTAATGCATTTTTATTACTCTATGTTGTATTTATTTCATGTTAAAATTGTACTATTCACAATCAGTGCCGCCCCTTACGTTATAATGACGATGTAATGAGAACTTGGTGAAATCTTGGTGGTAGAGTCAAGTTGGCATCAATTTTGGTGACCAAGTTGGAGACCAATTTGGTGACCGTTTGGGCGTTGTTGGTGACCATGTTGACGAGTTCGGAACCCTCTGGAATCTTCTAGAAAGTAGTAGATCTCTCCACTAGTGTCACGTTCAATGACATGAGCGGTTATATTTTTAGAAGTTTCTGTCACGCATATAAAAAGAATGCTCACCGGTACGGCGAGGAGTCTTGATTAAGCCAGCGAGTAATGAGGATTGTTTTGACTAGCGATTAGTTCGGCTGTGCTTGTGAATAATCTTTACGTACGTGTATTGTTAAACACTGATGATTGTGTTTGATTATTTTCGAAGGTGTGAAGACCTTCGGATATTTACCCTGTGAATATTTCGTTAATAAATTTCACATCTCTCTTAAAGAACTGCTTATTTTATTTGCGATTGTTTTGCATAAAATCCTCGAATCCAGATCTACGTAACAGTTTAGTGTCGGAAGTGGGATTTTATGCCAATAACAAGAGCGATGAATGAGAAACTGAAGGCTCTGTTGGAAGGCATCAATGGCATGAAAAATGCACTAGGCAAGAATTGCAAAAAGACCAGGTAGTAATGCAGAAATGTCTGGAGGAGACAAGGCAAGAAATGCCAAAAGTCCAGGTAGAAATGCAGAAAGGTCTGAAAGAGACTAAGCAAGCAATGCAGAAAGGCCAGCAAGGAATGCAGAAAGGTTTGGAAAATGTACAGAAATGTCAGGAAGATTTCAAAAATTCTTTAGAAAAGAAAACTGACAATGTTGAAGAGAAAAACAATAGTGTGGAAGAGAAAATAGCACTTAAAGTTGAAGAAAAGAATGCAGTAGTCGAAGAAAAGATTGTAGTAGTTGAAGAGAAGATAGAGAAGAAAGTAGGGGAAGAAATAGAAAAGATTATATTACAAGTTGAGGAAAGAATTGAAGGAGTGGCTGAAAATATGTTAGCCTTATATCACAGAGAATGGAAGATCTTGAAAAGAAACTTCTAGTCGGCGTAAATGAGAACAAAAGCATGAGTGTGCCTGTGTCTGAATTTCCAGAACCTCTGCTTGCTTCTCCAATGCCTGCGGCTGCTTTAACAGGGCCAGTGAAACTGTCGACCTATGACAGAAAAACGAACTGGGAAGTATACAAGACACAATTTTCAATAATTTCGGAAACCAATGGATGAACTGAGAGGATCAAAGCTTGTCAGCTAGCAGCATCTTTCAGAGGAGAAGCCACCGAAATATTGCAGACTTGACCCGACACAGAGCGACTGAAATTGAACTCCTGTATAATGCTCTGGACCTTCGGATCAGCCAAAAATACTCCAAGGAATATGCACGTTTGCAGATGAAAACAAGACTCAGAAAACCGAGAAAGCTAGCAGGAGTATGCCTCCGAAGAAGAAAGGCTCGCCAACTTAGCTTTCTCCGACCACCCAGCAAATATAAGAGAAGTAATCTCTTTACAGTATTTCGTGGACGGTCTGAAGGAGCGGGGAAGCAGAAGGCTGTAAGAATGGCAGATGTTCAAGATCTTAAATCTGCCCTGTTTTATTTTCTGGAAGCCGCCAATGAAGCCAGTTGCAGAGAGACAGCCATTCCGTCCGAGAAGCTAGAGTAACCACCGATACGCCTGTGAATCTCCATGGAGGAAGGAGATTGAGAAACTGAGAGAGGAAATTCAAGATTTAATGGCTTAACGTCAGAACTTGAGGAGAAATAGAATCACGCGTCGGGGGTGCGATGGAGCAGGGCATCTGAGAAGTAGCTGCCCTCGAATAAATAAAGAAGATCACAAGATCAAGTGCTGAGGGTGTGGTAGAAACGGGCATGTAAGAAGTAACTGCCCTCGAGTAAATCAAGAAGATCCTTGTCGTACAAGTGCAACGGAATCAAAGAAACTGTGCAGCAACCGAAACGGATCAGCAGATGAAAATGGATTCATCCATTCGAAAAGACCCTTTTCGGAGAGCAGCAAGAATCTCTCAAACAACTTGAGAGTCGTAAAGAAATTTGGTGTGATAGATACAATAATCTGCCAAGTCACGACGCCATCAACATTGGAATTAGACCCGTGAAGTGATACCAGCGTCTGAAAAGAACAACTGGCAGTTCCTGAAATAAAACCAATCATAGAATTCAAAGAGTCGTCTGATGAAAAGCCTAGCAGGCAAGACATCGTCCCTTTCTATCGTACAACGAAGCGTTACTGTGCTCTTTGGGGCTCTCTGCATCTGAGAAATGATGTTTTATATCAAAAATTGGAGTCTGACGATGGAAAAACATTCAGGTGGCAATTAATACTCTCAAAGACAAGAGTTTCCACAGTCCTTAAAGAACTGCATGGCAGTCCAACTGGAGGTCATTTTGGTGTTGTGAAAACCTTACAAAAAGTTCAAGAGCGCTTCTATTGGATCAATGTGCGTACTGACGTGAAAAGTGTTGTCACATATGTGATCCCTGTTCTGCACGCAAAGTTCCCAGAAAACGCACTAGAGGGGAAGACTGCAGCTGTATAATGTGGGAGCGCCTTTCGAACGAATAGCTTTTGACATCCTAGGTCCACTTCCTAGATCATCAGATGGCAAACAGCAACATCGTGGTTGTCAAGAACTACTTCACTCAGTAGCCAGAAGCCTATCCTATTCCCGAACAAGAGGCCTCATAGGTTGCAGAGGTTCTAGTTCCACACTGGATCTCACGATTCGGGGTCTTCCCTACAACAACACCCAATCAAGGGAGAAACTTCGATTCTGCAGTTTGCAAGAAACTGTGTGAAATACTTGCCATTGACAAAACCCGAACAACAGCTTTTTACATCCTTTGTCTGACGGCATGGTGGAGAAGTTCAATCGAATCATCCTGAACGGCCTCTCTCTCCTGGTATCCAGTAATCAACAGGACTGGGACAATAAAGTTTCCATTTTCCCTGCTTGCCTACAGGAGTGCCGTTCATGAGACCACCGGTTATTCCCCATCCCAGATGCTCTTTGGACGTGATCTTAATCTACGAGCAGATCTTCTGTTCAGCCGGCCACCAGATGCACCCCTGGTGCCTGAGGAGTATATAGAGAAGCTCCTGGCACGGATGGAGGAAATGCATCATTTGGCTAGTGAAAGAATCAGCATGGCTTCTGAGAAGATTAAGACCCTATAAGATGAAAGAGCAACCGGACATAACTTTCACGAAGGCGAGAAAGTGGGGTTATGGAATGCGAAACGTCTCAAATGACTTTCTCCGAAGCTGCAGACCAACTGGGAAGGTCCTTACACCAGTGTTTCTCAAACTGTGGGGCGTGCCCCTCTGGGGGGCGCGACCATATAGCAAATAAAAGACTTAAAAGAATTTATTTACTTGAAAGAAGTAAAACAAAATACTTTCTGACATAATAAAAAATATACCCATTTACACGTAAATGGTATATATATATATATATATATATATATATATATATATATATATATATATATATATATATGTTATCTACACGATTTTACATCATCAAAAATAAAAGCTTCTACTTCAAAATCTCATTTTTAGCTATCTTTGATACTATAACCAAATAAAAAACGTTTTATTCGATTTGCTGAAATCCCATGATGAGAGATTTTTTTTATTACGTTTCCTTTCAAAGCGAAAATGCTACTTCTTCAGAGGAAAGACAAAACCCAGACCCATAATCAAAAAATTTAGGAAGATAAAAGGTTATCACTGTAATACATTATTGCCATCAGCTGTAGGCAGCAGAATGTATTTGCTGCGGTTTGACCTTCGAGCTTACTTGTACGGTTAGTTACGTCCCTGCTCTTATGCATTTGTTTTTCATTTAGGAAGTTTGAAGGATTACTGAGCCAAACATAATGAAAAACGTTTTACATAATTTTTTAGAACATCCATATTATAATAAATACACTTTTAATCCGGAGCGGTCACGCCGAGCACAGAGTGCACGAAATCGGTAATTCTGGCAAAACTGTTTAATTGTTACCAATGCACCTGACACTTTCCTCCTGTTTGACAATCCTTACGTGAACTAAAATATATTTGTCACATATCTCCCTCTTTTGGGTGCGACAAACGTTTTTTACGATCTTAAGGTACTTGTTTTGTCTGAGTTCCCGGTGTGATAACTTTTTTTTTTTTCCGAAATATTTTCTGTGTCCTTGAAAGTAGGTGAGTATATTTTCTCTTTATTAAATTATTCACTGGAATTACGATTTTTATTGTGTACTATAAAAATAATTTAAAAAAAAAAAGAATTGGGGTGACTAACAATAACCTCGCTCGACTATTAGTATCGAGTGTACGCCTGCTCCAGGGTTAAAACATGTTGAAGTCTTTTCGCTTTAAGTATTAAAAATAATACAATTATTCTTCATCGGAATTTTTTTTTTTATTGTTCATTATTCAACACCAATTCTAAATGCTAATTCTTTGAGGCTTAAAATTACAGTTCGCTTAAAACACATTATAATTTCAGCAATCATTTAAAAAATCATTTTACACTTTTGTAAACATTGTCGCACACTTGGCTTTACTCTCCTTACAATTAATCGTTTATATCAATAATGTTTTATTTTTTTATAAATGAACTTATGCAAAGAGCGGGTACTTCAGCCGGTTGTATAAGGGGGTTGCGATAAAAATTGTGATCGAAAAGATGGGCGCCAGTATTGAAAGTTTGAGAAGAACTGCCTTACACAGTCATAAAAAAAGATTGAATGACGTTGTGGTACGGATACAAAGAGCACCACACTCAAAACCGAAGGTAATACATTATAATAGGCTATCCCCATATCTTGGCCAAGATGTATAAGATCCTTAAGTTCAGACCATGGTCATTAATTAATTTGTAAATAATGTAAATTATTTCTCTTTTCCAATTCCTTAGTTTTATTTTAATATTGGAATTTATGTTTGCATCTCTTCATGTGCTTTCGATTTATTTGTATTGTATATGCTGCGGAATACATTTGTTACTTTATATGTGATTATTATGTGAATAGGTTGCCTGTAAATAGATTCCTCTTACTCATGGATAGTACTGCCAGGAACGTGCATTTTTTGAGGTGGAGGCAGTGTTACGAATTTTTGATTAAATCGTGTAAATAATTTGTATTTGAGTGTTTAATGGATTTACGGGGTCTCAGGGTTTTTAAATTTCTCTAGAGGTCTGAAAAATATAAACGATTTTCAAACGGGTATAATTCTTTTAAATTTAAATTAAATGATTCGAATCTTTTACATGTTATTTAAAATAGAATGAGGCTTCAGAAAAGTATAAAATGTTTAAAATATAGTAATAATTTTAAAAGTCATAAGCATATGAAAATTCTATAATAAATATTAAGTATTTTTTGCTTTGCGCACGCTATTTTCTAAAATATTAGCCTCTGATGTATAAAACTTTATAGAATTATACAATGCATCATACTCTTTAAACCCTACCTAATTTTAGTATTATATATCTTTTGTATTTCAAAATATTTGTAAAATATTGCAATTTTTAAATAATTTTAAAATGTATTTTTTTATTTATTAAAATATGTAAGTTATTATTCTATTTATATAAAAGTAGCTACAAATTATTAAGAATACATTTGTCTTTACAAATCAACTTATAGCTAGTAATTAAACCTACTCTTTTAGAAAATAGCATGCGCGACGTAAAACTTAATAAATATTTCTTACAGAAAAATTTCTTATTTTCATATGCTTATAATTTTAAAAATTATGATTATATTTCAAACATTTTATACTTTTCTGAAGCCCCATATTTTTATAAGTAATGTGTAGAAGATTCGAATTATTTAAATTAAAATTAAAGAAATTATACCTGTTTGAAAAATGTTTATATTTTCAGACCCCTAGAGAAATTTAACACCCCTGTGACCCTTAAACTGGTGTGCAAAACTTAATTAACAATGTAAAAAATTTAGCAGATAGCCAAGAAATTGCAGAAAAGGAGGTCTGGAGATCAGTACAGTGAACACGTAAGTCAGTAGAAACGTCACGCGTATGCAAATATCAGGAACGAAACGTCAGAAGCGACGTGAGCGTACGCAAAACGCGTGATGTAAGCGCTTGCTGCTCAACAGTAAAATAAGATGAAGGACGCAGACGCAATTCAACATATACGCTGCAAGTGCCAGTGAGTCAGTTCGTGAAATATGGCTAGAAGAAATCACCTGGACGACTTCACACGTGGAAGAATGATCGGAAAGCTTTAGGAGGGGCGTACCGTCACCAGTGTAGCTGCAGAGTTCGGAATCAACAAAAGTGTCGTTTCGCTCGCTTGGAAAGCGTTCCAAACCACAGGTACAGCTGTTAGAAAGTTTGGAGGTGGCCGCCCGAGGACAACAAATGCAGGGGATGGCCGATATATCATCCTGCAGGCGAAAAGAGGCCGACGACAGTCAGTAAGCGTCATTGCTCAGCAACTCTCTATAGCAACGGGGCGACAAGTGTCGCGGTTTACTGTAGCCAGACGCCTTCACAAAGGGGGGCCTATTCACCCGCCGTCCTGAACGCTGCCTCCCGTTGAAAGTTGACCACCAACGCCACCGTTTACAGTGGTGCAGAGAGCACAAAAACGGGACAACTGATCAATGGAGTCGTGTCCTCCTTACGGATGAGAGTCGGTTCAGTACCAGAAGCGATTCTCAACGCGTTTTGATTTGGAGAGAGATTGAGACACGGTTCTATGCCGGTAATATCAAGGAAAGACACCATTACGGTGGTCCTGGAGTTCTTGCCTGCGGAGGCATTATGCTGAACGGGCGAAATGAGCTCCACATTTTCGATAGAGGGTCTGTAATCGGGGATCGTTATGATGAGGAGATACTTCTTCCCCATGTGCGTCTGTTCCGAGGTGCCAATGGCCCAGACTTCATTTTTATGGATGACAATGCATGGCCACATCGGACTCTTGCTGTTGAGGAGCTGCTGGAAAGTGAAGATATCACTCAATTGGATTGGCCAGCGTACTCCCCAGATTTAAATCCCATCGAACATGTGTGGTATGCTTTCGGGAGACGTACTGCAGCACGCTTACATCATCCGGAGAACACCCAACAACTCAAACAGATGCTGATTGAAGAATGGGCACTCCTACCGCAAGAAATGTTGCACCAGCTGGTTCTGAGTATCCGGAGACGGTGCGAAGGAGCCATTGCAGGGAGAGGAGGGCATATACCATATTAAGGAACATCTGCTTGTTGTTCTTCCTGTTGGATAGACCATCATAAATCACGATACTATACGTTCAATAAAGCTTGTTTTTGTTTGATTCCATACCGTATGTATTGTATTTCTTTTTCAGCGCCGGTGCTTTCGTCATCCTTTACGTACATAATACTCTCCCTCATTTCTGAATTTCATGTCTCTCAGGTGATTTTTTGGGAAGTTATGGCAATAAACCCACCTGTTGCTTAAGTTTTGCACACCAGTGTATTTGCTATCCAATTTTCAAACATAATTCTCTCTGAGAGAGAAACATAATTTACTCTAACATAGAGTAAACATAATATACTCTATGTTATATTTATATCACGTTAAAATTGAACTATTCACAAGCACTGCCGCCCCTTACGTTATAATGGCGATTCAATGAGAACTTGGCGAAATCTTGGCGGTAGAGCCAAGTTGGCATCATTTTGGCGACCAAGTTGGCGACTTTGGCGACCATTTTAACTTCATTGGTGACCATGTTGGTGAGTTCTGTGAACCTCTGGAATCTTCTAGAAAGTAGTAGATCTCTCCACTAGTGTCACGTTCAATGACACGAGCAGTTGTATTTCTAGAAGTTTCTGTCGCGCATATAAAAAAGATGCTCACCGGTACGGCGAGGAGTCGAGCTCTACGACCTTTTTACAATCATGAGCGATATCAGCGATTTTATGGATTTCTCACCGACGCGACAATCAAAAGTCGCAGCCTGCGAAAAACTCAGGGATACTGTTCACAGCATCTCAGCCATGCATAGCTCTATCTCAGAAGGTGCACGTACACCAACCAAGAAGAACTCCTTCCTTGAACTCTACCAGATGACTTCTTTCGACTTGGCTAAGAAAAGACGAATTGGTAAGTGAGCTCAAAACCCTTCCCCATGTACAAGAGATGATTGCAAAAGAGCATAAAATTCCCGATTGTTGAGGATTCTAACGTTAGTGAATCCACTTTGGATAAAACTAATCATAATGTCAAGAAGAAAAAACAAAATAAAAAAGCGAAAGAATAGAACTAAGGAATCCTCGGAGGAATTTATTTTTTCCGAAAAAGACAGCTCGGCCCGTCTCTCCCATTTCTACCCAAGACCCGATAGAAACTAAAAATAATTTTTCCGATCTCGAACAGGATGTCGAGCATCCACTCCTATGATTGAAAATGTAATTTCCGAAACAATTACTCCCCGACTAAACCCCCCTCCCTGTAATGCTTAAAATAAAAGATAATTTCCGTGATCAGATGAAACTTATAATAAATAAATTCCCAAATCTCCGCAACAGAATCGTTGGTGTTGTAGTTAAAATGTTCTCTAATGATCATGAGGAACGCAGATCCCTCATTCAATTTTTAAAAACTGACATAGATTTTGAATTTTACGTCATTGATGTTAAAAGATAAGCCCATTAAAGCAGTAATTAAAGGCCTCCCCAACTCCTCTATTACCGATGATATTACTAGCGACCTAGCAGATGTAGGTTTCAAAATTGAAGCTGTACTCAGCTTACTTCTAAAGAACCAAAAACCCCTCCCATTTTTTTCTTAATAACTCTCCCGAGAAACGCGCACAATAGCAAAATTTTCGACTTAACTCACCTAAGTTATTTACAAGTGAGAGTTGAGGGTTACCTCGTTAGAGGAATAACCCAATGCTTCAACTGTAATAACTTTTTATCATACCGCCGCAAACTGTCACATGCAACCAAGGTGCTTAAAATGTGGAAAGAACCATGCCACGAGAAACTGCCTAATTAAAGAAAAAGACAGGAAAATCCATTCTGCATCAACTGCCAAGACTACGGTCACTCGGCATGCTACACTAAATGCCCCAAATTCCCCAGCCGAAAAGGAACCCCTTTCGGAGACCCCAAGAAAAAAGCGAAATTTCGCCTCTAAATGGATTAAAGAGGAATTTCCTTCGCTAACGTTGTTAGCGGCGAAATCCCCAATCAGATTCCTATCGATGACAAAAAGAAAATTCCCCCATGGATTCCTTAGTCAAGATAGTAACAACACTCAGACTTAACTCAAGTATTAGAACTCTTCCAAATAATTTCTAATTTAGTCAAGAAAAATTCCAAAATCCTAGATCTACTCACTAAATTTAAAAAAGCTAACTCAGATGAAGAAAAACCTGCCTTCTCATGCAGAAGCAATTATGGATAAAGTTTAAACTTTATCATTTTAATTTTTACTCATTATAATCAACCTAAAATTTTCCCCTTATTTTTTTTATTTTAAATTTAAATTACTCTTCCATATTTAACTTTTAATTCTTTTTAAAATATCAAGTTCATGCAATCAATTCCAAGAGCTCACTTCCATTCTATCTCAAAGCCACACCACAGAAACTGGTTTCAGCCAATCACATTGGATCTCTCTCGAAGTCACGCCCACCCCTCCAACAAAGTTCCAACACAACGAACATCGCAGTTCCAGATAGAGGCAGAAGACTGCTGGCGCAGTCTAGATACCTCAAACTTAATAATCACCGATAATCACCGATAATCACGGCGAGGAGTCTTGATTAAGCCAGTGAGTAATGAGGATTGTTTTTGACTAGCGATTAGCTCGGCTGTGCTTGTGAATAATCTTTACGTACGTGTATTTTTAAACACTGGTGATTGTGTTTCATTGATGTTGAAGGTGTGAAGACCTTCGGATATTTACCCTGTGAATATTGCTGCTGAATCCTGAATTTAAAGGATTGGATTTTTGATAATAAATTCACATCGCTCTTAAAGAACTGCTTATTTCATTTGTGATTGTTTTGCATAAGATCCTCGAATCCAGATCAACTTTGCAATATTAATAAACATAAAACATATAAGTAGAACTATTTCTGTTAAAATCATTAGTTGTATTGTTAGTATTAGCTAAAATATTCTCATGAATTGATTGAAATGGAAAGTAAACACTTAAGTTAAAATTTAATATAAAAGCATTTAAAAGGCATAAGTGAAATAATTTTTTCAAAAACAAAATACATCCTCGTAGAAGACAACTTGTTAAGTTTTGAAAAAATGGTTAGAATTAATTTTATAAATAAAAACTGAAATTTAAAATCAGCTAAGGGAATCAATTTTTAACACAATATGCTCCTATTGTTGAAACTTATATAGCAAAAGTTAAAAGACTCCACAATATTTACATACAACACATGTGATCCGTAAAATCACAATTAAAATAGTTGGTTTGAGAATTTTTTTTTTCTGTTCACTAATAAAAACATTGAATATTGAAATTTATTGACATTTTCAAGAAAATTATGTAAATTAAACTAATATGTCTTTGAATATTATAAACAAGTAATATAAAAAAATAAGTCACAATTTCTTCTAGGTTCAATAAAGAAAAATTTTACTTTAGTTACTTTTTATTCAATGGTTACAATTAATATAAATATATATTAACATATGACAGAATCACAATATTAAGAGACAAAATTAAAAGCAATTTTCCTTGCAATTTTTCATTTTCTTTTCTATTAATGGTATTGGGCTATTTTTGTTTATTTAAATATTCTAATAAAATAATATAGAAAAAAGGAAATCGCATTCTAAGAAACTAGGGCACCCCAATTGAGATTTGAACCAACGACCTTCGGATAAGAAGTCTAACGCGCTATTCATTGCGCTACAGGGACACAATAAATGACTTTCCTTTCTATATATGAAGTTGGACTATTATTTTTGTTACCATTTACTCATTTTTTAATATAATTAAGGAATTAATATTTGAAAAACAGTATTCTCACATCAAGTGTATGTAGGTATTTAAAAAAATGTATTTAAACTTCAATGATTGAGTAGAAAGTATTTAATTAATGAGTGAGGATTTGAACAAGATATATGTATAAAAAAAAAACACACACACACACATATACATACTAGCCGTTACCCACCCGCTTCACTGGGTATTTCACAATGTTGTGTAAACATTGTTTACATATATGAATTATTGATAACTAGCATTAAGAATTCGATTGTATTGAAAAATATATTTATAGCTGTAACTCTCACCTCTTGATATAAAAGGACATAAATTATAATATCTAATTTCTATTTATATCTAAAATAGAAGTTGAAAGATTTTTGCCCTCACTTAACCCAATCATCAAGAGGAATTCAACCAAAGCAACTTTCAGTGGATCTCTACTCCATAAAATAAACATGCGTGCTAAATTTAAAGTCTAAATGTAACAGAACAAAAACGGAATTTTTATCATCAATACTTCGTTGAGAGCATTCTTAGCGGATTCCAATTCAACAAAAGAAGCATGCAAATCAAATTTTATAATTATAGTTTTAGCAGTTCGAAAACAGGAATTTTGTGTATCAATAAGCCCCAATAACTCTCCCCGCTTCCCCCTGGAGTTTTATTTCCTTAAAATTCATTCTTAGTGGAACTCTATTCAAATAAAAAAGATGCTCAACAAATTTCAAGTAAATGGGTTAAATTCAAAAACAGGAATTTTTCTATAACATGCCTTAATCCCTCACCAACCCCACTCCTTTGGGAGTCTGTTTTCGCAAAACTCTTTGTAAAAGAACTCTATTCCACGAAAGCAACATACCTTCTAGCGTTTTCAAGCAGGTGGGTCTATTAGTTGAAAAGGAAATATTTATCTATTGCGCCCCTTAATCCCCCTCAGTGACCTATGGGGATCAATTTTCCCCAAAACTATTTTGTAGCGGATCCACCATGAAAGGAATCCGCTTACCAAATTTTAAGACAGTACATCTAATAGTTAAAAATGTAAATAATTATCTTCAACGCCCCTTAAGCCCCGCAACGCCACTTAGGAAGAGACTTTCACGAAACCCATCTTATAGCGGATCTGTGCTTTTAATGACTGGAATCAGCTTACTCAATTTCAAGATTTTATGTCTAATAGTTTAAAAAGGGAGATAATTGCTTGTAACGCCTCTTAATTCTCCTCAACGCCACTTGGGGGTCGATTTTTACAAAACCCATTTTGTACCGGATCTCTACTTTATGAAAGGAATCTGCTTACCAAATTTCAAGACTGTACGTCTAATGGTTTAAAAATGGAAATAGTTATGCACAACGCTCCTTAAGTGCCCTCAATGCCCCTTGGAGTTCTATTTTCGTAAAAATCATTAGGTAGAGAATCTCTACTTTATGAAAGAAATCTGTGTACCAAGTTTCAAGACTGTACATTTAATAGTTTAGTAATGGAAATAATTATCTATAACGCCCCTTGGGGTTCTATCTTTTAAAAATCCGTTCTTAGCTGATGTCTACTCCATGAAGGGAACCTGCGTGCCAAATTTCAAATCTGTAGGTTTAATAGTTCCGGAGATATCGTGATTAGTCAGTCAGTGAGTGAATCGCTTTTCTCCTTTATATATATATATATATATATATATATATATATATATATATATATATATATATATATATATATATATATATATATATATATGTCAGGTTTGAAAAGTTTAGGTTCAAAATTAAGGAAGTAATAAATGAAAATAGAGCGAACTCTTTACCATCGCGTAAGGATTTATGAGTAAACAAGCCTGTTAAAAGGAGCAACGAGCGCTGACGAAGGCGAACGCATACTAGGAAGGATTTGGCTGGTGTCTCCTCGCTGAGATGTTGTATTTGGTAACACCCGGTTGCGCGGCAAAAGGTCCGCCATGCTAGATTATATATGATGAACGCGTAATAAAGGAATATTGTAAGAAGATGATGCCCTCCTCATTTTACCAGCAGGCCTGGGGCCTGTCAAGAGT